>SSNS01000831.1:56305-67265 GCA_006937985.1 Aphyosemion australe
CTGTCTGAATATGTGCTTTTATGTTTGAGGTGTTTTTCCTGCACCCCAGCTATGTCCTCTGATGGGGGCAGAGTGGGGGTGCCTGCTTTTCTCCCTCATCCCTTCCCTCACCCTTGTACTCCTTCTTTCTATCTACACATGGGAGCGCCAAAATGGCTGCATGCCCAATGTTAGCTTGTTCCTGTTTACGTGTTCTATGTGCTGTATGTCTGTATCTTGGAAAGGTTGTACTGAAACAATGTTTCTTTGTACTGAGATGCTGATTCAATGACAGCATCATTCATTCAACTTTCACTAATCCAACATGAGTCATTAAATAATTTGAGAAATATATATTTTTTTCTTTTTCCTTTTCAATCTAATAAATAAATAAATAAACTTTAAACATAACAGATTTTGGTTGTGGAAAAATATTAGAATGAGCATTTGGGTTTTAATACATTTTTTAAAAGCTCAATGGCATTTTGATTCACTGAGAGAAGGGGCAGGGTTTTTAATAAAATATCTAAAATACATCTGTGTTAAACAAATCTGTCTGTAATGAAAGCTCTCACTTTTGTTCATTTAAATTGTGTTTTATTGTAACATTTTATAAATTCTAGAGACTTTTGCAAAGGTATCAAAAAGAAAATGTAAACTATTGTGTCTGACCTTATGATTGGTCAGAAATGGACCCTTTTGAGTCAAGACTGGTGCAAATACAGCAAACTGAGTTATGAGAATAAAAGTAGAAGTGAAACAATGAATTGAATCTTGCTTTAAAAGTTCAAATAAAAGCAACAATAAAGCTGCAATCTGAGCGGCGATCCTCTGCAGAATTCCATTTGATCTTTTTTATCCATTTTATTGTTTTAGTGCTTTAATCAAAGCTGTAAAACGAAGCAGATCCGTGTGCTTTCCCCTCTCTCACAATAAGACGGGCTTTGATTTGATCTGGTTTAGTGAGTGCCATCGAGCCAAGGCTTTTCTCCAAGCTGCTGGAATATTGTCATTAAGTGGGAGACCGTGGTGCCCTTGGGGAGCGTCTGTGAATCTGTCATGTCCTTTCATCGTGCTTTGTTCCAGCTCTGAATGTGCTTCCTCCCAGGGCTTTTTCTTCCTCACGTGTGCTTTTTTTCCAGCTCAGAGAGATGGAAGCAGCGTCTGCTCCTACAGACACACGGGTTGTAAACCAGCAAGTCACCCAGAGTGACCACTGACAACCTAATTTATCCCCAAGCATCCAAACTCCTGCTGGTCTCAGTGTTTTTAATTTGAGAAGCTGTCTGATAGGCCGGCTCATCCGTAGTGTTGCACAGTGTGCTGATATATGAAGCTGGTGGAATATTGCTGGTTCAGCTCCCCCTCCGAATGCTCTCCAAAGACTCAATACTGTTGTAATCTGCTTTAGTCCAAATGTGCTGAAACAGAATAAAGCCTTTGGACTGGGTGTAAATTAAATAAAATGACTACTGTTTCAGAACGTTTATTCTTTAGACCTTCTGGCTGCTGATCTCAACCAGAAATGTTCTCTACACGACCAGAACATTCACACTGAGTTTTATTCATGACAAAAGGAGTGCTGAGTGAGCTGAAAGCAGAGTTTCTCGTCCAGGAACACCAAACGGATCGATGTGTTTAATTTTGTCAAAGAGATGTTTGCACGCAGCAACAGCAGCTCATGTCCCCGATGCTGAACAAAGATAGTTCACACTTTTCTCTCTTCAGAATAACTTTTATATTGCTTCTCCTCTTTATTGTTTTTAACCCTTGTGGTCTTTATTTCTTTGCAGGAATATTAACCTCTAGATGGATAAAATTTTCAGTTCTGGCTGTGCTCCCATTTTCCTATGATCAAGTTCATATGCTGGTGAAGGTTCTCAGTCATCCAGGTCATGGTAATCCAAAGGGGTTTGAATGAAGGCAACTGGACTTCTTTGGTTTCTTGAAGATGTTTTGCTTCTGATCCAAGGAGCTTTGTCAATTCTGACTAATATAGACGCATCTAGATTAGATGCATCTAATCAATACAACTCCCACACAGTAGAGGCTAAAGTCTCTTCAGGGGGCAGGAAGGAGGGGTATTCATAGGTAGTTTCCGCTCATTAAGCAACAATAGACAGCTACAGTTTATAAGCTTGACCCTCCTATATCAGAATTAATAAAGCTCTTCGAATGAGAACCAAAAAATCTTCAAGAAACCAAAGAAGTCCTGTTGCCTTCATTTGAACCCCCTTAGGAAGTTCAAGTGCACTATATTTGTCATATGTAGTTAAGGTAAGCTAACATTACAATGAAATATGCTTGCAGAGACAAAAAACAGTCACTCAGGAATGTTTAATATAAGTAAGAAAAAAAAAGAGATAAAAAGAGGAAGCAAAATAAAAATGTTCAATATCCATAATATTAAATGCAATAGCCACGTTCAACATGGTAGCAGTCGTGTAAACAGTTTACATGCTAGATGGCGATCTTTGATGATGCTGATAGCTGCATCGTTAAAGATAGAGGTTTTTGATGGCCGGTAGTCTTTTCCCTATGGGCGTGTTTCCATTGTCGGAACGTCTGAGTGAATTCTGCAAGGGGGAAATTGATATGATAGCCCAGTCCTCTCAACTGTTGTGTCTCCATAAAAAGCAGCCCTTTCAGGACTTTGCACAGACATCAGCAAATCACGACTGCTTTGGCAGTGAGTGATGTCACTGATCAGCGCCAAAAAGCGTCCATTCTGTCAAAACCCAGCAAATTTTAATCAATTCAGAGGACGAGAGCAGCTGCGTGATGTAAAATGTGGTGTTCAATGACCAGAAGAAACTCACTTTTTGCAGTGCTCTGTGAGACAACACGCTCTGTGAATTACGTTGTGTTATCAAGTGTTGGGAGTTTATTAATGGCAATTTTAAAGCTGCGTGATTTGTGCTTATTTTCTTTTGCTTCCATTCTGCTTCACAAGCAACTGCAGGTTCCGACAGTGGAAACACGCCTTATGATGTGCTCCTCTGTCTTCACTGTTTTATGCATTGAATGGAGTTTCACTACCATACCGTTTTATTTATATAGCGCAATTTAAACACAGCATGTGACCAAAGCGCTGCACAGGCAACAATCACAAAAGAATGATATTAAAACAGGTACAGTTAAAAACAATCAATAGATAAAAGCAATTTAAAACAAAGGCAAAACAACAATAAAAATAAGAAATAAAAAGTCATTGTCCAAAAGCCAAAGCATAAAAGTGGGTCTTCAATCGTGACTTGAAGACAGCGACAGATGATGATTGGCGAATTTCGATGGGTAGAGCATTCCAGAGGACAGGGGCATCATATAGAAAAACCTGCTCCTCCCTTGCTTTGTAATTCATTTTTGGAGTGCAGAGAAGCAAGCGGTCCGCTGATCTCAGTGAGCGCACCGGCACATAGGGTGTGAGCAAGTCAGACAGATAAGATGGTGCAAGACCGTTCAGTGATTTAAAAACAAAGAGCAGGATCTTAAATCGCACTCTGAAAGTCACGGGCAGCCAATGAAGATGTGCCAGAACCGGGGTGATATGGCTACATCTGTGTGTGCTTGTTAAAAACCTTGCAGCAGCATTTTGTACCAACTGCAGCTAAAATCACCAAATCGAATACAAATCAGAAAATAGAGTGCAGGAAAGCTGAGCATAAATGGAGGAAAAGTAACCTGCAGGGTCACCATGACATCTTCAGAGAGACACTTTGCACTTAAAATTCTGAATTAAATAAGGCTCTGCCAAAAACTGTTATTTGTCCTGTAATAGGCATTCTGACCAAATACCAAAACCACCTCACCTGGCTCCTCTTAACGTACCAGAGGACCGAAACCACATCATCTGCAAAAAGCAGAGAAAATATCCTGCTGTGACTAAAGTCATTAGCCTCCACCCCACAGCTGAGCCTGAGAGTTGTGTCCATAAAGGTAATGATCAGAAGTGGTGACAAGGGGCAGCTTGAACCCTCACTCATTGTTAAATACTGATAAAGCTGTGAAGTGGGAATTTTAATGAATATGTCATCCAACAACAATGGAGGTGAAATGTGAACTTATGGTGCATTTCCATCAGTGCAGCTCGACTGATATCGTTGTGCTTTCAAGCGTTTTCCATTTCTATCACCTCCTTTTCAGTACCTTGTTTGATGTGATACCAAGCGTACCAATGTCAGTGACTGTCACTGACAAGGGCGTGAAGTCAGTGGTTGTCATGTTGGGGGTGGTGTATTTTGCCCACGACATCAGTCATGACTCGAATATAAAGTTCAACAAAAAGAAATAGTTTATTAACTAGAACTGAGGGAACGCCACCGACTTGGGGTTTGCACTAGACTGGTTCGTTCTGGAAAACAGATAGCAGCGTCTGTTAGCACTTGAGGGAGAGTCTTAGCACTGAGGCTGTGCTTACTGTTCTGTTGGAGCCCGAAGGGGAGGTAGAAGGTCTGGGGTGGTGGTCCGAGGCTGGGGTTAGGGCACGAAAGGTGATCTTGGATCCAGAGGGTAAACGGTGGGAGAGTGGGACGGCTGGAGGGATGGCAGACGTGGGCTTGAAGGTTTGTCCTGGTTGATTATTGTCAGAGGGTGGCTGATGGTTCGAAGCTGATCCGTATCTGGAAGTCAGAGGAAAGTTAGGGACTCGAAAGACATAGTATTGGGAAACTCGAAATGATGCAAGTGATGCTCAGCGTGGTGGTACCAAAGTGAGTAATCATCCAGCGTTCTGCAGCCATCTGCCAGATCCTTAAAGGAGTCATCACCTGAAATCTTCACTTTTCCACTAGATAAAATGTCTATAATGGCTTCCTAATGATTTTTCACTGGCTGAGAAGCCGATATTTAACATTGAAGCGTTTGTTTAATCTTGCCTTCTTCAACCAGCTCACATGCACCCCACGAGCATGCACACTCCAACACGAGATTAGCCTATATGTCGGCACAAAGGCCGAATATAAACAAATATGAACCAGCAGCAAACAAACCAGCACAACAAAGCTCATTTCATAACGTGAAACGCATAAATTATGTCTTACCGTTGACGACTCGTGTTGTAATCCGTGTTATGGGAAACAAAACTCGGTTTTGTTTCCCATAACAACTTTTGTTGTTTTGGAGCGAGATGCTGAAGCTGCTTCCTGCTTCCTTACACCAATCAACGCGCTCCTCAGTCCCGCGCGCGTCCGACACAGCCGAAATATTGCGTGTGATCTCGCGAGAAAATATGCCCTTTACAATAAAGGATTAAAAAATCACATTTTTTATTTATTTTTCCAATACAATTTATTTTAATGGTCTAAAAGACTATAATAGGATGTAGATATCCACGGTATTATAGGTGATGACTCCTTTACGTAGTCCACCCTGGCTGAGTGGCTGACAAGCTGCAGCTGGGCCCGCTCTGCCACACCGTCCACCTGAAATCAAAGCACTCCACAGTTGTTATAAGTGGCCAATCACCCCAGACCACGACAGTGGTTGATCCAGAGTCTTCTGCCTGCTGCCTTCCGGGTTCAGAGTCTGACAAAAGGCCAGCGACTGAGCAGAACTATCATGTCTGCTATTGTTGTGTTTTTGTGTCACATTCAGATCACCTCTTGCTACTTTTATGTCAGACACAGATGCGGTCTAGGGTCGTGCCACGCAAAACCCAGGTCTAACTTTATTTTAGAATTCAAAATGCTAACATTTTAGTTTTTCCATCTCTTGTTTATATTCGGGTCCCAGAAAGTTGCTCTGTTCGATACAACTCATTTCAATTACTCTTCTAAATGTAGTTTGTTATGGTTACTTATCGTCCAGGCATTCCTGAGATCTTCACAACTTTCAACATTTGTGCACTACCATGATTCAACTTTTTTTCCCTGTAACTCAGTGATGTTACTGCTCACAACATCAACTTTTAAAAACAACATTTTTGTATTTTTCAGGTTTTCTTGTATTGTTATTGAAATGTATTTCATGATCAGAAACATTTAAGTGTGTCAAAAATGCAAAAACACCAGAACTGTATGCTAGCCATTACTTTTTCACAGTACTGTATTCTGGAGTGGAGCGTCTGATTCATCCATCCAGCCCCCTCATTATCCTCTGAGTTTGTTCTCTCTATTAAGACCAGCATCTATTTTTGGTTTCTACGGTCAGTGGGATGCTTTCACTAGGATAAGCGAATAAAAAGCATTCTAATATCTCCTTAGTCAAAAATAAGTTGCAGATTTCAACGAGGATAATCCTTTCAAAAAGGTAAAAAGTAAACCCTGATTCAGTCTGTGCCTCTGAGCCAATTATCCCATCCTCTACATATTTTACACATGCTTGTTGCCCCAGTTTCATTAAAGTGCCTCCTGGCTGACAGCATCAGAAAGAATTAAAAAGAATTGTAGATAAAAAAGAGTAATAAGTGCCCACATCTCTGCAGGGTCAGGAGACAATAAAAGGGCGGATGAGGGGAAAGCAGAAAGAGATTGTGTCTGATGTTGAAATGCTCTTTGGTGCACAATAATCCGTTCACGTTTTCATCTCGGCCACTGTTGTGCCTTGAAGCTTCTTGACTTCCCTTTTAACTCAAACATTTGTCAGACCTCCAAGTTTTTGCTCCGTGGAGATACAGAGAACAGAGGAGCAGGGATGCTACGACTTGTCCTTCCTCAGTTCTGGTTGCCTCTAAGTTTCCTGTCAACACCGAATCATCAGAAGCATGAAAACACATTTATGGCCGAGACTGAGGCATGATGTAACATCTCCATGTGCAGACCTAACTCTTCAGTGGAAGGGCTTATTATAATCTGAGAGGCGGTGAAGAGGAGGACGTGCCAGCAGGCCTTTACTTTATTGTTTTCTTTGTCCTCATGTTTTAATGATCACACGCCCCCTGGTGGCTGTAGGAGTCATGTGCATTTTAAATCCCCTCTAAACAGTCGTTAGAGTTGTGATATTTTTTAGAATCAGTAAGTTTTGACATAAACGTAGAAAATCCTCAACAAATTTTTAGACACTTAAAATAACAGCTGAGGTTCAGATAATGAAAATAATCAACATTCATTTAGCTTTTTAATTCTGTGATCATGTAAATTTGTAATTAACATGAAATAATCAGATTTATATCAATACGCTGTTGTTTTTACAGTCTTAGTTTAAAAAATTATGGTTCATAGGTTCAGAAAAAAGGGCAACTGGGCAATTGAAGCTGAAAAATGTGGAGCACCAAGCTTTCCAAATGGAGTTTAAAATTCAGCATTCAGGGATTCAAAGCTTACTGTAATATTCACAGTGAGGAGACGTGTTTCTCTGTACAATGTTATTCCTACTTTGCTGCCCACACTGGATGCCAAAAGAGTAAATTTGTGTCAGGATCTGCTCCTGTAGCCTCCTGTGTCTCTTGTGTCTCCCCTTGTTAGTGTTGATTGAATTCACCTGCCCCTCGTTACCCTACCCACCTGTTTCCCTGATGATCCTCATGTATTAAAACCCTCTGTTTCTGCTTGTCTGTGTCAGATCCTGTCATGTCATCCTACCTGCAATTATTCAAATAAATCAGTTCTTTTTTTTTATCTGCAAACCTGCATCATGTGCCTGCTCTCCTGCATTTGTGTCCAAACAACTCCACATCACGACAATATAAAAAAGCATGCAGAAGTGCAAAAAAATAATCAAAAAGTAAACTAAAGAAACATCAACTATTTCCAGTATCATCTACATACACATTTGTGCTTATAATGTGTTACAGTAGTAGGTATGTGCAACAGTCAGTAGTGAAATATGGATTTCACAGATTGTGCAGATAATCCCAGTATCAGAAAATAACAGGTTAAAAAATAAGTCAGGGTAATACTCAAACAGGGAAATAACACACGTGCAAAGTAGAAAGAAATTCTGCATGAGGGGTGTTAAGAAGTTCAAGAGTCTGATGGTCTAGTAATTCTGCACTTCACACTCATGTACTTTCAACCTGAGGGCAAAAGTTTGAATGTTCCATGTTGGGGGTGGGTGGGGTCGTTGATTAGGAAGTTGGTTCTCCTGTCGACCATGTGGTACATGTTCTGTTCTGTGGAGTCCTGGTTAGTTTTGTAACAGCCTCTGTTTCCATCACCTGAGGGTCATTAGGGGTCATAGATCCAATCATGTCCTGAACACTGATGGTGTGGACTGCTTTGAAACTGGGGATCGGATTCAGAACTGTACTGTACATCTTGGATAATTGAAAACTCAGACCTCTTCTTTTTAATGGCAAACATGTTTTGTCCAAGCCAGCGTGCATAGGTGGGCCCATAGATGGATATATATGGGCAAACCAGCTCCAGTGGCCTAGTGGCATGAGCGTCCGCCCCGGGACTGGGAGATCGGGGTTCAAATCCCGGTCGGGTCATACCAAAGACTTTGAAAAAGTGGGACCCAATGCCTCCCTGCTTAACAATCAGCACTAAGGGGTTGGATTGGGGGGTTAAACCACCAAATAGTTCCAGAGCGCAGCCACAGCTGCAGCTCACCGCTCCCCACCACGGGGATGGGTCAAATGCGGAGATGTAATTTCACCAGTGTGTGATGATGACTTAAACCGTATGGGTGCCAACTGATTTGTGCCCAATTTCCATGGTGGTCCCACAAGGGTTTTTCCACATAGACTTTTCCCCACATAGATTTTAACGGGCCTACAAGAGTTCTCAGAGGCACCCAGATGGTTTGACTCATACATGGGATCGTTAAAATCTATGTGGGTAAATCTCTGTGGGGCCACCACGGAAACTGCAGACGAACCCTGTTGGCACCCATACGTTTTTCCCATTTATATTCATATGGAGCCCACCTATGCATGCTGGCTGGGTTTTACTTCTCTTTCACACCAATAATCTTCTCTGTCCTCAAAAGACTCTTGTCCTTAAGGTGTAAGTGGACATCAGAGTCTGGACCTAAAGAGTTGTCTCTCGTGTGTGTGTGTGTGTGTGTGTGTGTGTGTGTGTGTGTGTGTGTGTGTGTGTGTTGTTAATGTCTTGTTTACAACAGAAGCAGTGGCGGCTCGTCCATAGGGGGCGCTAGGGCGCCGCCGCACCAGTTTCACAGGAAGCAGAAGAAGATAGGAATCACAAAGTATATTTAAAAAAACATAAAAATGAAACTAAACGATCTATACACCATATGGACTAAGTGCTGTGTGTAATCTGGATTTAATTGTAGTTTAATAATGGTCTTCTTACTTTTAACACGGCTGAATCGTCGACGTACTTCCTGTCGTGTCCTCTCGGGCGCAGCAATCTTTACCATTGACTTAATATGGGCTAACTGGTACATGCGCACTGGATCCCCAAACCGTCCACAACGACAAAGATTAGGAGAGCCTTTGGGCGCAGCGTATAGCGAACATCAACAGTGGAGTCTGCTCAGACCAGATTCCCATTGGTTCAGACCGGTTCAGATGTCGGTGGAAACCTGAGTCAATCGAATTGCTTGCTGTTGAGTTTTTTTCAGCTGGCTTTCGTATTAACCAATCACAGGGAGAGAATCCTTGTAAACAGGAAAATGATTGAATGCATCGACCATTAAAGGAGTCATCACCTATAATACCGTGGATATCTATGTCCTATTATAATCTTTTAGACCATTAAAATAAATTGTATTGGAAAAATAAATTAAAAATGTGCTTTTCTGATCCTTTTCTGTAAAGGGCATATTTTCTCGCGAGATCACACGCGATAATTTGGCTGTGTCGGATGCGCGCGGGACTGAGGGGCGTGTTGATTAGTGGAAGGAAGCAGGAAGCAGGAAGCAGGAAGCAGCTTCAGCGTCTCGCTCCAAAATAACAAAAGTTATAACTGAACCCGACCTGGCAGTGACCTACGGGATCTAACCGTGTATGTACGAGCCCTCGCCTCGCCTCGTGCGTAATGGCGTCCTCGCATGTTGTTGAGTTGGGACAAAGCAAGCTAACAGCCAGGCATCGGCTCTTATGCTGTTGTGACGATGGAATACACAAACCGAGTGGAGTTTTGTTTCCCATAACACGGATTACAACACGAGTCGTCAATGGTAAGACATAATTTATGCGTTTCACGTTATGAAATGAGCTTTGTTGTGCTGGTTTGTTCGCTGCTGGTTCATATTTGTTTATATTCGACCTTTGTGCCGACATAAAGGCAAATCTCGTTTTGGAGTGCGCGTGCTCGTGGGGTGCATGTGAGCTGGTTGAAGAAGGCAAGACTAAACAAACGCATCAATGTTAAATATCAGCTTCTCAGCCAGTGAAAAATCAATAGGAAGCCATTATAGACATTTTTTCAAGTGGAAAAGTGAAAATTACAGGTGATGACTCCTTTAAACACTCTAGCGGGTAAAACAATGCCAGAAAAACGTCTGATCAGCTCAGCTTTTACGTTGGGATATAGTATTTGACGAATCGATTGGATTTTTTTTCCTATACCAAGGATTTATGACCATATAACCTGCAGGTAAGCCTTATTTTATGCTTTTGGCTTCAGGAAATTAGCATGCTGCTGCGTTTGCAGCTCGCGCCGCTCCATCAGCTTTGAACTAAGCGTGGTACTGCTATTATTGTGAGTCTGGGCTTTAATTTAAACGCCTGCTTCTGTGGATATCTTGCATTTTGGTTATTGTGTGTTTTTCTCGTTATGTGCAGCGTCTATTTTACGGCATCACGTTTTTTTACAGCTTATTGAGTGTTGGTAGAAAGTGAATTCTATAGATTAGATTAGCCTATTCCCTTTAAGTGTGTGTGCAGTTTGTGTAATATATGGGTGAATGGATGAATACATGTTTTTGGAACAACTTTGTTGCTGGAAGTGCTCATAGACCCGCTACTGTGACCGTCACTGACGGTCAGGTTCTAGTGTGACGCTGACGCATAAGAATGGTAATGGCGTCCCCTAGTGGTGATATGTGAATAGCGCCCCACCCAAAAAAAAGTCACCAGCCACCACTGAACAGAAGTAGACTGAGATACACAACTACATCTTTAATTTTCAACATT
>SSNS01000831.1:68551-86051 GCA_006937985.1 Aphyosemion australe
TTTTATGACACATTTTCTAATGTGGGTTAAAATTTCATTAATTAAACAGAAAGATGACTCAGTTTTAAAACCCTTAGAGGCAACAGTAACGAGTCTGTCACATCACTTTGGAGGAATTTTGTCTCACTTTTAGCAGCTTCACTGAAAAATCGTATTGGAATTATTATTTCTGAATATAATCATTCATTCTGAGTTTTTCATGTAGGCTGAACATCAAACTAGTCTCCTACACCTATCTCCCATTAGCTTCTGATAGAAAATAGTTGAGAGAAAATCCTGACAGATCTACGTCACACTGTCACTTAACATTCAGGGACTCACCCATCTTGACTCACAACAGGGAAGGCTGTTGTTGGTTTAGCGTCCAGGAAACAGCAGAGAACGTCTCAGCTAGTAGAAGCTAACCATTAGCATTAGCAACTCCACCACAAAGCAGAACTCCTCCAGGCTTGTGTTATTTGTGGAGATAAAACACCAGTGTTGTAAAGCAAACAGAGTCAGTGGTAGAGGCGCACCAGAGCTTTTTTTCCACAGAATGTGACTTACAAGGCATTCATTCCTACTAGGGACTAAAGACTGCAAATGTATTAAAAATATGAAAAAAGTTTAGTTTTAACAGAATTGTTTAAATTCAGCCACATTGGAGAGATTTCTGGTATAAACGGCCTGTTTAGGGTCAAAGGTCAGATGTTTTCCTTCAGGATGTTCTACTAGAGAGCAGAATTCATGGTTCCATCAGTTACAGCAGGTGGTCCAGGTCATGAAGCAGCAGAGCATCCCAGACCATCACACTAGCACCACCATGTCTGACTGTTATGGTGTTTTAGTGCAGGTTTGACTGCAGATGGAACCAGACGCCTTCCAGAACGTTCTGCTTTTGTTTTGTCTGTCTACACTCCAAACATCCTGAAATATTTTGTGTCATGCACATAAAAATGAAACACATGATGGGTTAAATAGACAATGAAAATCAGTTTATTAGTGTGTATAAAACAAAGAATCACAGAATTGATATTGTTTGAATACACACAATCCCCTTTTCTTTCACTCTCAAAAACTGCCCAGCCTTCGTTCTTCAAGGTGCCTTCTACATACTGCTAAACGTATGACACTACAACTTTATAAAGAATTCATCATGCAAACAAATATATGTTCAACCAGACTAAAAGGGAAAGCCCTCCCAAAAATAGACTATTTTCCACAGCCACCCATACAGAACACACAAAACCTCTACTACAAAGATACCCGTAATAATTCACTTTTAAAATTAACGTAAAAACCCTGTTTTTATATATGAGTGAATGAGGGTCTAAATGGAGACAGTATGTTTGCATTAAAATAGGAAATGAGAACTTACAGATGGGATGTTCTAATCACATTCTTTTATTTATTTTGTAACTTTTTACGTTGGTTTAAGAGACGATCAATTATTGCTTAATTTGTTCACGAAGAACTTGTGATCTAGAATTTTAAACAGGAGTACACCTTCCTTCTTTTTAGACAGACTTGATGAGGTTATAAAAGCTATGAATCTAGAGAGTGGTATGGCACCTTTATCTTGTTTTAGGAGTGTGGCTGGTTGGCCTGGCATGTTTGGTTTAAAGGTATACCATGTCTTATAGCTCTTTTCCACCGCCGGATCTGGTGCGGTGCGGAGTGGGTCACCGTCAGCGATGTGGACCAAAATGAGTCTGCAATTTTCAGGCGAGCGTTTCTATCGCAGTTTGGGCTCTCATGTCGGCAGGCAGGGTTAAACGAACCGTCATGCGCGATTTCATAAATAAGTTGCGCAACTATTCAGTATTTTTGTGCTGCAGTTAATTGGTCTGCAGAGCTAAAGACAAAAACTAAATGCTTACCACAGGCTCCATGTGACTCTAGAGTGCGGTAGCAGTCTCGGTTTGCCGGTGGTTGGCTATAAAAAAGCATCCAGAGCATTGTAGCACCTCCGCGTATTTCTCCTATTTCCAATTTCCTATTTCAAATTCACTCTGGCAGTTTCTGTCCCTAACTTTTCTATATTGGGCTTTATTCTTTAGCTTGGCCCGACACCGTTCCGACGTCCGCTGGGATCCTTCGGCTGAGAAAAAAAACTTCATTACTGATCCGTGTAGCTCCTCCTGAGTGAGGACTCTCACAATGACGGTGAGTAACGTATGGAGCTCTGAAAAGGACCAAAACTTGCTGCTACTTGCTGGCAGTTTTTCACATTCATGTACAACTAATGAAAATATAAACAACGGAACTCTGTTTGTTTTGATTGTTGCAAGTAGTGACGTATTTTCTGTCCCCCAATTAGCGGCCTCTGTTGTTGCTCCGCCCTAACCGTGCCGCTCCAGAAATTTCTGGACCTACAACAGAAGGGGGCCAAAAAATTCCTTGTCTGGTGTGGGCTGGGTGAGTTTTCTGGACCGGTTTTACAATCGAGAGAAAAATTAGCAAACCTCCCTGTTCCATACCAAAACCTGCGGTGGAATCAAGCCATAAGTACCACCTGATCCTGCTTTAAACACCACAGCCTACCTGAGTGTTGTAGCTGACCATGTCCATCCCTTTATGACCACATCAATCTTCTGATGACTACTTCCAGCAGAACCATGTACCATGTCACAAAGCTCAGAACATCTCTAACTGGTTTCTAGAACATGACCATGAGCTCACTGGACTCCAACGACCTCCACAGTCACTCAGTCCAGTCCAGAACCTTTGGATTGAGGTTCTCATCATGGATGGAGCTGGTGGTGTCATGTCATGATGGACCAGAACCTCTGAGGAAGGTTGAATCTAAAACAGGGAACTATGGCAGCAGAATGGGGTCAAGCTTAATAAAGTTGCTGTTTTGTTTTTCATTGGTTGATTACCATAACATCCAAACTTCATACTGAGCATTTTAGGGTTACCATGGTATACCCTTTCACCATGTTACCAACCAACTGCATGGGCCTTATCCTGCATTTCATTATGATGCTGTTGTTTTTGTGGGGAGCACATCTGCCTTGTCTCAGGCATATATGTTTGGGTCAGAATAGCATTTCATGCGTACCAGAGTGCAGGTTTACTGATTTTAACTGGCAAGTGGCCACAATGTTATAAGAGTTTTGTTTGATACACAATCATTATCAGTGTTCTTCCCTCACCAAAACATACAAACAGTTAATAGAACTATATTCCAAAAATGTGTAACTATCCCTGAACTCAAATATGCCCACAGTACTATGAACATGAAATGAGAGCAGAGAAGGCACCAATGAAACAGGAAAGTCACCACTGAGTTAACACTGAGCTCTAACTATTTTTACATCTGCTGTAGTAGCTGAATATGGTGTTGTCTATCCACCTGCGGAATTTGGACACGGAGGTGTAGACTCCAGGAAAATTAGCTTGAGCACAACCTCTTCCCCATGA
Source organism: Aphyosemion australe (assembly GCA_006937985.1). Taxonomy (NCBI): domain Eukaryota; kingdom Metazoa; phylum Chordata; class Actinopteri; order Cyprinodontiformes; family Nothobranchiidae; genus Aphyosemion; species Aphyosemion australe. The sequence goes on from SSNS01000831.1 coordinate 71,957, forward strand.
CACCACTCCATAGGCCCAGCCATCACACACAAGCGGGCCGCCGGAGTCTCCCTGAAAAAATAAATAAATAAAACAGTGCTGAGTAAATGTCAGTGATTATACTGTGGAGTGTCAAACCTTCATTTAGCAAGACACATTTGTGTCAGGTGGTATTCCGCCTTGTTAACAAATCTCATGTAATCCCCTGGACACCTAAACATTTTCACTCTTTTTCTTCTACATTGGGTTGCATCTTTCTCTCATTTTAAATGACAACCCCTGGGTAATGTGTTTACTGACCGAATTATGTTCAAAATAAAGCGCCACATTTTAAAACAGCTCTGGGGTCAGTTTTTAAAGCTACAATAGCAAATCTGCAAAACAAGCTAGCTTAAAAAAAATTTTTCATGAACTGATTGGCCCAAAACAGTCTTTGCCCTAAAAACAAGGTGGTTTGAGCATCTAACTTGGATGCCTTTAAACTGCATCTTGGAGGGGTTATGTATGCTTCACAGCTGAAAAACACCCTGAGAGCCCCTGGGAGGAGCTTGAGACTTTAGCAGGGGAGCGGGATGTTTGGGTTTTCCATCAGTTTCGATGAATGCATGAAATATAACCCTGAGAGCTCAAATAATTGATTTTACTGTCACTGCAGCAGGTGCCCATTTAAACAAACAAGTCTTTCAATTTTACTAGGGGTGGGACTCGATTTAAAAAAATTATCTAATTAATTAGAGGCTTTGTAATTAATTAATCTTGATTAATCACATTTTAATTGTTCAAGAAAATTTGCCCCGAAAGCAATTTTTTTAAAATTAAAAATGAGACAGAAACTCAAACAATAGTCATTGACATTATTATTGTAAACACAAGCTCTTTTAATTTCTAAAAAAATGCTTTAAAATTGTATTTCAATTCAAAACAGGAGAAAAAAAAAATATATGTATTTCACTGGCAAAAATAGGACAGAAGTACAATACTATTTTAAGTACATTTTGATAATGGTATTGTCTTTAAAATAATAATAATAATAATAATAATAATAATAATAATAATAATAATAATAATAATAATAATAATGGGTTTGATTTAGCATCATTAGAGAGAAATGAAGGCAAAACACATGAAGAGGGATTTCTGATCACTCATTTGATTGTAGTTGTAGTTGTGTTTGGAGCACTAGAAAAAGGTTTCCATGGTCTTGTAGCCAAGGTTCTGAGCTTTCTTTAGAGGTGCAGCTTGACTATTTAATGATGCTTGGTTTTATTTGTTTTTAACCGGTGATTTATGGTTTTAATATGGTGTTATCATGATAAAAGTTTGTTGACATTTTATTCAAATATATGTATATCTACATTTAAATAATTGTATGATCTTATAATATTCTTGGTAATGAATGGTGTATGAAAATTATGGGATTGTTATTGGGTTATGGTTGATAAATGTATTGTATTTTTGTCTGTTTATGACTTGTGTTGGTAAAGGACCCCAGGAAGAGTAGTTGTCAAATTTGTTTTTGATGACTAATGGGGATCCAACTAATAAACAATAAACTATATTGATATTTAGGGCATGTATTTTGCTGCTAAACTTCAACATCCCCCAGTTGGGGGACCCTCGGGCTTAAAGGGTTAAATGCGTTAATTTTTTTAACTCATTATTTTTTTCTAATTAATTAATCATAATTAACGCGTTAAATTCCCACCCCTAAATTTTACATAAAGCAACAGCTGAGATGGACTTACTTGACAGGCGTCCTTTCCACCAAGCTCGTAACCAGCACAGAGCATGTTATCTGTGATGCTGCCGTTGAACGACTGGCTGCTGTTGCATGTTTCTGTGGAGATAATGGGAAGCTTCACGGTTTGAAGTGAGGCTGGAATCTGTCCCCCAGTGGGGGTGGTGTATCCCCATCCTGACACTCGACACATTGTGCCTTCTGCAACGGCAGCATCCTGCCTGGGCAGCAGGACGATGGACACGTAGCTGTTCAGCTCTATGGGGGCCCTTAGCTGGACATACATGCATGGTTTTAGTGAACAGACAATGTGAGGATAACAGATAAAAGAACAGATGGTTTGTATTCAGTACCTTGATTAGCATGATATCACTGTCGTACGTGATGCTGTTGTAGTTAGGGTGTGGTACCAATACTTGGGGAGAAACCTGTTGCTCTGTGCCCTCATACACAGTCAAAGAGAAGTCTCCTGCCACCACGATCATTTTGTCCACCCTGCATGTTAGAAACGTGTTAAAAATACACACAAATGCTCCTTTGCATTCTGAAGATGATTCGTTTCAAATATGGTAACTTTTTTCTTTGTGTCACTAATAGAATAAATGATAAAAGGAGTGCTGTCATGAGATTAACATTTTTTTAGATTAATTAATTATGACCTGTACTTAATTAATCTGATTAATCTCTTTTTTAATCTCACCTTCTAACAGCTGAGAAAATCTCTCATTTTGATGTATTTTTATTTAAATTCATTACATTATTTTGGCAGACTAAAATATTAATGTATAACAAAAAACAGGCTTTACAAAGTAATTTATTGTTTAACAGACATCCAAACTTTCCTTTTACATCACCAAGGCGGAATAATACTGTGCTCTTTTGTCAGTCTCGAATAATTAGAATTTAAAAATAAAACATCTGGGCCCGGTTTTTCAAAAGGTTTGATCCGGACTTAGTAAACCTTTTTTTTTTGCGATCCGTGATCACGTAATCCAGCTTACTTTTGAGCCAGTTTTTCAAAGCAACATCGGATTGGATCAATCTGATCCGGATAGCAACTTTTCAGGATCACCAAATCTGGATAACCAGTGCTCAAACAGGATAGGAAATCACAATGTAGAGCTATAGATATGTAAAGAGCAACACGTAGAATAGCCAGTGTGGGGTCAATATAAGTTTTGGTTATTTGAAATGAAAACACACACATTTAAAAGAAACTAACACTGCTAATTGCAGAGCAAGATGTGCAATTGAACGTTTAAGAGGCGCTTTGCATGCCTTAACTACCTGAGAGTGGAACCACAGAAAGCATGCAACATAACCCTTGCCTGTATTGTCCTGCACATCGCTACTAAGCACAATGTCCCTCTCTGTGCTGACAATGATGCACCTGAGCCCCTTGGAGACCCTGACCAGCCTCCTGCATTCCGCCAGAACGAGCAAACAGGACGTGCAACAAGGACGCAATAGACACTATTTCTGATTTGGATTTATTTTGGATTTCAAATATCAGTGATAGCCATTTTTTTTGGTTATTCTGTAATCATTGCATGCATCACTAATAAATATTCTAGAAACAACATTTTCAATTGTGATGAACATATATATCAATTAGTGGCAGAATAAAATTTATTGTTTTGGGGGATTATGATCCAAACATAGTATTATTTGATACATTTTTTACATTTTCATTACATTTTGGGCATGAAATCCAAGCTGAATCCACCCTTCTGATGGGATCAGTTTAATCCAGATTTTTTGGATCAAAGTGATCCAAATCCTACAAAAAAGTTCTGAAAAACCCAAACTAAAGGTTTGATCCGAATCAAAACCAAGATTGGATTATGTGATCTAATCCGATTATGTAATCTGTTTTTTTCTTTTGAAAAACTCATTTTCAAGATTTGATCCAAGCCGTTATCCAAACTCCTAGTGGATTACTTTTGAAAAACTGGGCCCAGGACCATATAGAATAATCTAAGTAAACACATCAAGGAATGCTTTTTTGAGCAATGCAAATAGTGATCACAGAACTTGTTACTAAAACATTTATCTGAAATTAAAGTAGACCTGTAAATTACAGTGCTGTAGTTAGCATATCATAATATATTGTGCTTTTTCGCAAAATCTGGCATGTGGTATAGCATGATGGTTAAATATAATTACATAAAATAAATAAAAATTGAAAATAAAAAATCCCAACAGGTAGGCTAGAAAGGTCCCAGATTAAAAATGAGAATAACTCAATTTTAAAAAAGTGCACTAAATGTGGCTGTAATTAATTCATCTCATAATTTGACACCCCTAGATAAAACAAGTGTTCACAATAAAAACTGTTTGTGTTTGATAAACCTCAGTTTCTACAGAGTAGATTGCAACAACCCATTCCTGCCTTTAAAACTGCTGACAGATGCATGACAGCTCAGCACGGCAGCAGTTTCTGCTTAGTTTTGAGTCATGTAGATGGTTTTGAAATTGTTTTATGTTTATAGTTTATTGTCCAGTCAGCAGAGTAGCTTTCTCATAGTGGAGCACAGAAAACAGCCTACACCTTCATTTATGTTCAGGATTTTTCACCACGTAACAACAGCTGAAAATGTTCCTCTCTAAAACCAATATAACCTGCTTGGTCCTGTTTATAGACTTGGTTCTGTTGCATCTTAGGGGTGTAAATGTCTCTGTTAGACAGTGACGTCACATTGAGATGTAGTCCATAATGTTAGAAAATAAAGACAAAAGCATGAGTGGGTTTACGTTACGCAGGTTCTCTCTTGTTTCTAGAAGAAGTCAAAAGAGTAAATAAATGGTCTCATTCTGTAATCTGATAAAGATCTAAACAATAAAACAGTCTGACGTCACCCTGTGGTTTTTGGGTTGAGCTGATATTGAGGGCCAATGTTGCCCATAGATGTTGTGCTGAAGTGCAGAGTTGTACAAAGATATATCTATTCAAGGGTTTGTTCATTTTCTGGTGTCACTGAGGGAGAGGTGGGGACACCCTGGACAGGTCTCCAGTCCATCACAGGGACACAAACCAGACAATTAGGGGTGCCCAATCCTGGTCCTGGAGGGCCGGTATCCAGCATGTTTTAGTTCTAACTCTGCTTCAACACACCTGATTTCAATCAGCAGGTGATTAACAGGCTTTTGCAGAGCCTGATGAGCTGCTGCACAGGTGATTCAACCACCAAATCAACTGTGTTGGACCAGGAAAACCACTAAAACGTGCTGGACACTGGCCCTCCAGGACCAGGATTGGGCACCCATAATTTAGAGTCTCCAGTCAACCTGACATGCATGTTTTTGGTCTATGGAAGGAAGCCGTGGTACACGGAGAAAACCCACACATGCATATGGAGAACATGCTAAATCCATGAAGAAAGGCTACCCCTGTATTTGAACCTGCAACCTTCTTGCTGCAAGGCAACAGTACTATCATGCAGCCCACATGTTAGCATTGTGACGCTGAACTGATAATTACCTTGCATGGTAGAGCAGAACCATACCGATGAATAAAGTACTTTTTGGTTTCAGGTTTGTTTTTAAACCTCTTTGTCTTGTTTCTGAATGGAACAAGGTTTCTTTCCAGGGTCGCTGATTTGCAGCAGGAAGCAGTCACAGTGTTGCAAGTTAAAAAGTGAGTCGATAAGCCCTTTGACCTAACAACAACTGTGTTGGTATAAAAGAACCAGAACATAACGTTTTTTTTTTTTATTTTCAAACCTTTTCACAGAGCCTGAACCACAGGGGAAGCAAACAGCTGAGTTAAGTAACTGTGTGTTTTCGGTCACGGTGTGATTGAGTTCTGTGCAGAAACGGCTGGAAGCTACAGGTAAACAGCAGCAGAGTCAGTAATGCCAACAAACTTCATGTTCACGGGGTCATCTCCACAAAGCTTTATGAGGGAGTGGTCAGATGGGGTTCACTGATAATCTTTTTTGTGTTGCACCAAAACCAAAATCTAAAACGTAAAAATATACTACAGATGAATTTTTCCAGGAACTGACTTGTTAATCCACATAGTTTTACTTTGCTGCAGTGTCTTCAAATAGACCTATTTTGAAAATGCCGTAGCTTTAATTGGTAATTTGACTTAGAGACACAACCAGCAAAAGCCTAGAAATCTAGACCAGCCTCAACAGCAGCAACAGTTTTAGGTCTGCAGGTCTAGCGACGCCCCACTGTAGCCTCAGCAGGTCCACCACTGGACCAAACAACTTTAGGTATGGCCAGTCAAAGCTCTTTATGTTTGTAGAGCAACGTTGGACGGGCTTAGTGCAGAAATGCAATGGAGAAAACTACAAAGATGGCGTTGCCTCAGGAACGGCACTCGTTTGAAACAGCTTTGGCATCAACTTTAGATGATTTAGACTTGGACTTTTCCTTGAGTCAAGAGAAGATAGAGGTACTTAAGTCCTTTATTTAGATAAAGGATGTATTCATTTCTTCTTCTTCTTTGACGGTGTATGGCGGACTGCCCTGTTGACTGGTCCTAGCACTGTTCAATTGTATGCGGAGACAGTTTGAAAGACAACTGTACTAGAGATTCCTCCCTACGGCCAAGCTCCGTCAGTGGGTCATGACCAGACTATATATTTACATATACATGTCTTGTCAGGCTACCAGAGCACAGGACCCAGTTTCTAAAACCGTTTTGTAACTTTGCCAATAGATAAACATATAAATAATGTAAATATAAAGATCATCTATCTTCCTTTAATCCAGTCAAGAATATTGAAAACTTTAGGAACACAGTAAAAAGTAACGTTGCGGGATGAAATCTAATTTATTCATCTTTATGCAAACATGGGTGATTCTGATTACATTTTAAAATGTTGAAAAACAGTTTTGTTACAGTTTATTAATAACATGACATTGAGGAACACAAAAGGTGGAACTCTGAAGAGCAGCAGTGCAACACGTGGACAGTTTATGGGAACGCACTACAGAGACATGTTAAGGGAATATTTCAAACACAAGAGAGGCGTCGGAGAAAGACTGATGATCAGCCGCCATCGGACCATGTACAGTTTTACTGTTTTTTTAAAAGTAAACAAACCTCATATTTTTTAAAGTTTTTTTGGAGGGTGGTGTGTGTGGTGGTTAGGGGGGAGGAGTAAAGATGCATCAATAAGTATTTATAAATCACATTGCAGCACTATGCATCCTAATCAGAGTGGTGATGTGCCTAACATGAGTGTTGCTAAGAGTTGTTTGGTTTTCTGACAAACAAGGGAGTAGGACACGCTGATCTGGAAACCTGACAGCAGCACTCCGTAGGTTATTTAATAAAAGGTATAAAATATGGTGCTGACGTACCAATGAAACCCCAGAGATTGGATTATATGCCTTGTCTAAAATTATCACCTACTTTTGGAGCGAATGGCTTGTTGTTCTTTTAAAAGTGTGTTATCACGAAGTCCCAACGCCACCATTGTGCTCGTGTCACAGAACACAAAGCTCCACTGTTATCAGGTGTCATTTTCATGTGTTTTATTTCAGCTCTGATAATTCACAGGACTCAGTATTTTGGATTGTCTAATGAAATCTGGACAAACATCGAGAGAAGTCAAAGTCACTTCAGGTCAATAGAAACTCTTTTAAATTGTAATTTTATTATAGAAACGTTATATACTTGCTGTTACTGGAGTTTGCTTTACAACTGATGTTTTTACACAAGATTAAATAACAAGAAAAATAGCTCACCCAATGTTACAATGTGCTGCTGTCATTACCCAGAATTTATTAATCAAGAAGCCTCCACAGAAGTGTTGGTGGTACAACGTCTGCAAGGACACAATGTACTTGATGGAGTATGGAACTGGAGTGTAGCCTCCCACTATACGAGGACTTTCCAGCTGACCTGTGACACAAACAGAAAACACAATGGAGATCACATGACTGGATCTACAGAATGAAACACTTTAGTGCTTGATTGTCTTGGCAACATCAGAGACAACAATACAAGTCGGGAGGAAAACAACAGTGCAGATGCCTTCAGCTCAGCAAATTAATGCAAACGAATCTAATCTCTGAGGCGTATTGATTCACAGGGAGGATCGATGTCAGCGTCATTATCTGGTGTTAGCACAAAGTCTGCAGGAGACACTACTTGGATTTCTGCTTCTTATGTCGTTTTCTGAATGATGATCTGTAAAGTAACTCTGCAATAACTCCGTAGTAAAGTTCTGTTTGGAAACCTGCTCATTGTTATCCCAGAATCAACAGGACGTCTCCTGGGTCTGGGACTGTATGCACCCTCTGTGCAACAGCACCTGGACCAGAGATTGTGTGTGTGTGTGGAGTGTGTGTGTGTGTGTGCGTGCGTGCGTGCGTGTGTGCGTGCGTGCGTGCGTGCATGCGTGCGTGCGTGCGTGTGTGTGTGTGTGTAGTGTTCATTCGTGTGTGTCTTTAGGTTGGATGTGTTTATGTGTTGTGCATGTGGGTGGGAGTGTGTGATTGCTTATGTGTGTGACTGTGTATGTATCAAGTCAGGTTTTGGACTCCGCCCCTCTCCTGGGGCATCTTAGGCCACTACAACATCCTAGGCCTATCCTCCCTCTGCCACATCTCCTGCTGGTGGGCGGTGCCTCCACCTGCCTGTTTATTGATGGCTCTCGTGTCTGGGGTCAGGTGTTGTGTCATCAATCCTGGTGGTTGCAATCCCGGTGCCCCACCCTGGTGGTGGCATGCTATCTTCCTCTTTGCCTCCCCCTTCAGATCTGACCACTTCTTTTTTATGTTCGCCTCAGATCTCCCTGTTGTACCCACAGCATTCATCGCTGGAACAAAGCTTTAAGGGCCTTCCATTTATTTGTGATGCCACGACTGTGAACCTCAAATAAAACATCCGGGATCTGATCCAAAATCACCTGCACACATTTCTAGGAAGGGTGTGTTTTATATACCGGGAATTGAGCGCAGCTGTGTATCCACAGTGTTTAATGAATCTGAAAATTACTTTGCCAAAGTACATCTTCACTGAGCTTAAAGCTGCAATAGCAAATCTGCAAACAAGCTAGTTTTTTTAAATCAAACACAGTCATGGAACACTCTCCCCTCCCCTTGGGTATCTTCCCTGGATCCACTTCCACCAGAACTGGAAATCCGCTTTAGAGAGGAAAAAAGAGATCGCTAAACACCAGTCGCTGTTTTCTAGATCCAAACATCTTTTGTTATCCGTGACTTCAAATGGTGTTTTTCTTTTTGGGTCTCTGGTAGTTTGTCCTAAAGTTGAAGTGGTAGCAGCCGGCTGTTTCTCCTGCTCTGATATTATTGAGCGGAGAACCTCTCACACCAGTGGTGTTCTGTTGTTAAATACGCGAGTGTGGAATGAGTGGAGGACCCAGGGAAGTGCGGAGGTGCGGCAATTTGGCGAGATTGACAACCAGATGGTCCAATTGTTGCTTTCGAGTCCGAACCGTGTTATTGAAGTCAAGTTTAACCGTCTTTCAGTCAATCCTGGTTTTACATGCTTCATATAAATTTTTATTTCTTGCCCCAATCAGTGTGTTGGCTGAACTTATGGATCCAAATCACCTGATCATGACAGCACAAGCTCAAAATCTAGAAATCTGCGTACACCCAAATATATTAAAGACACACTAGTCAGTTTTGGCTTGTTTTTAGCACCCCCTAGTGTTCGTTGGCGAAACCGAAAATAAAACGTATCTCTCCTCACTGTGCGTTTGTCTTTCTAACACCTTAATCTAACTGCTGAAATGTCTCTTCAGCCTTCATTAGTGTCTACAGGAGCGGTTCATCACTACATCAAACAAATCAGCTGTGTTCATGATCTAAAACATGAGGAAATGTGCTGGAAGCAGACTGCAGATCCAACAGACCGTACTGCAACTGTGAAGTTACAAGTGGAATATTCTGGCCACAGGGGGCGACAGGGGCTGGGTGGTCTTTCATTCACCCTGTAAAGGGTCATTTTAGCACATACTGGTTCAAGAACATGATTTAAAAATGTGAAAAAGTTACAAAGTGTCCCTTTAAACTCTGTACATGCATTAATTAAAGTATGTTTATCTTTTATACATTCTGAGCAACATGGTAATGAGATTACCTCAATTTAAATATGCAAATAGGTGCAGACATGCCTGCATGTTTGACTTGCCTCTAAGCATGTTCAAATATAACGTCTGTACACATGAGAACAGCTGGATTAAGGGTGAATTAGAAATGCCCCTGAGGTAGAGGTTTGTGAGGTAGATGCATGTTGACCTTGTGTAAGAGGTAAGTGGAACAGCAGCTGTCGATGCACAATCCTGCTAAAGGTTTTAAAAAGGGTCATTAATGTAAAGCAGGGAACAGGTTATATGCTATCAGACATCCAGTAATGTTATACACTACGTACACACACACACGTGGCTCCTTGTGTCATCTCAATTCATGCTCTCCTCACATTCTTATGCTGTTGAACTTGTATTTTCTTCACTATTTTGCTTAAATATTAACTATGTGGTTACATAAACATAGATGCGTAGATTGTTTACCATGCATCTCTGATGTGTGCAATAATTACTTCATTTCAATAAAAGATTCCCAACAAGTGAGCATGAAGATGGTGTGGAGCGGTTTATATTGATAATTTTCCTATGAAGACATCTGGAGTTTGGCATTTCTTTGCTGATTGTATGCACATGCTTGCATCCTTTGTGCATGCTGCAGTGTTGCATGGATGCCAGTGGCTGTCTGGATGGTCTCTCCCTTTTGTTCTTTTTGTGTGTCTGAGTTTGTGTCCACACATTTAGTTTATAGCATCTTTCTGCCGCTTCAGGTTACATTTTTGTTCCATCACAAAGATTTCCTTCTTGGTGTTCCTGATCCCATGTGGTTATAGTGATCACAGTAGCGTGACAGTTTTTTAAACTGCAGTGCCTCCCGAGGGCCTTAAAGGTCACATCTAGTTGTTGTTTCAGGTCGAAGTCTTTTCTCACTGAGACGTCCCCAGACTCCATGATTCTTTTCACTAGATTGTGTGCTGAAGATCAAAGATCTGACTGCTTTGCAATGTGGTTGTTTGATCAATGGCAACGGTTTACAGCCCTTTCTTTGTTGGAGGACAAAAACAGGTGAGAACAAAAAGAAAGAAGGTAATAAAAGGTGATTTTGCCTTTTCTATCCAGTCCTGACACCCTCACCCATTAACCTACTGATTATGCTAAATATTTTCTACAAACAAGTCCTTTTTTTGCCACTTTTTACTACTTTTTGGAATTTGTTGCTTTCATAATAGATATTTTTATTTTCTGAATAAATTGTTGAATGGAGACACTGAAAACTCTTAGCAGTTAAATGGATTGGATTTCATTTTTGTTGCATTTTAGCAAAGTTCAAACCTGAATTTTATAAAAGTAGTTCATTACTTTTATGACTATTTCTAATTAGCTTCTTTAAAATCTATTCAGCAGCAGCAGCAGCACTCCTCTGCACTAAAGATTATGATAAGCATCACTTTCAGCACATCAATCAGCAGGACGGTATTTTACACAGAAAGTATAATAATTCTCATATATGAAGTTTTTATCTGTGTGATATAACGTTTTAGGACATGGTAGTATGCCATCCATTATGTATGTAGTTGTTCTGAGAAGATATGCCACCTTAAAAGAAATGTTGTTTATCAGGTCTTTCTTAAGCATTTGCCAGTTATCCATGCTGAATTATTTAAATTTATGAATTAAACATGTATGTGTGAACATTATAATTTTTTTTGCTTAATGTAACAAATAAGAAAACCAAAAATCTCATGGTGTCACACCCTAATAAGCTAATTAACTCAAAACACCTGTATTGCATCCTGAGCCTCCACATGGTCTCAGTCTGCATCAGTTTGATTCACAATCATGGAGAAGACAGCTGATTGGACAGACGTCCAGAAGACAGTCATTGACATCTTTCACAAGGAGTGAGTAAGTGAAAAAGGTCACTACTAAAGAAGATGCTTGTTTCCAGAGTGCTGTATCCAAGCATGTTGATAGAAAGTTGAGTTGAAGCAAAAAGTGTGGTAGGAAAAGGTGCACCAGCAGCAGGAAGAACTGCAGCCTTGAGGACTGTCAGGCTGCATCCATTTTAGAAGCTGCAGGGGTTTGTCACCTGGAGTGGACTGAGGCTGGAGTCAGAGCATCAAGAGCCTCTATGGACCAAATCTACAGATGGGCAACAAATGTCACAGAATCAATGTTGCTTGAAATCCAGAGTGAAGTTGTCACTGTCAAGGATGATTTGGTGCTTCATGTCATCTGCTGGTGGTGGTCCACTGTGATTTCTGAAGACCACAGTCAACACAGCCATCAAGAACCAAGAGAACCGAGCACATCACTCCTGTTCTTAGATCTCTACACTGGTTTCCAGTAAACTACAGAATCCATTTCAAAGTGCTTTTACTAGTTTATAAATCACTCAATGGCATGGGGCCAAAATACCTGTTGGATCTCCTTACAGTATACACACCCAGCAGGCCCCTGAGATCCTTAGGAAGCAGTCAGCTGGTAGAACCCCAGGTCAGAACCAGACAGGGTGAAGCTGCTTTTAGCTACTATGCTGCACACAGATGGAATCAGCTTCCTCATGACCTCAGATGTGCCCCAGAAACTTTTAAATCAAAATTGAAGACTTTAATGTATTCATCAGCCTTTGAATGAATGTTTCTTATGCTGCACCTTCTGCACTGTAACTGCTCACCCTTTAATTTTGTCTTTTATCTGATTCTTAAATCTGAAATTTATTTGTGTATTTTCTTTGTGTTCTCACGTTGATTTTATTGTTCATGCTATTCTTGCTACTGGAAAGCCAATTGAATTTCCCCTGTGTATGAAATGTGCTATATAAATAAAGCTGCCTTGCCTTGCCCACCAGTATATTTTAGAGCACTTCATGCTTCATTCTTCAAAGCTGGCAAGCTTAATGAAGATGCTGGTTTCATTTTCCAGCAGGACTTGACACCTACACATGCTGTCAAAGGTACCAACACCTGCTTCAATCACCATTCTGTTACTGTGCTTGACTGACCAGCAATCTGGCCTGACCTGAACCTCCCCATAGAAAATCAATGGGTTACTGTTGAGAGAGAAAGTGATGGTAAAACCAGCATTACAGATGATCCAAGCCTGCTATTAAAATATCATGGGCTTCCACCTCAGCAGGGCTACAGGCAAGTGGGTTAGGGTTAGCCTCTAACACAGGCTGATTGTCTCAATGCTAATTGATGCAGTAATTCATGCAAAAAGAATCCCATCTAAGTATAGGGCATAGAAATGAACACACGTTTCAGAAGCCTGACATTTCTGTTACAAATGTCCTTTTTATTCACTGAGCTTATGTGGGTTTTCTTATCTGTTATACACAATCATCACAATTACAAGGAATAATGGCTTGAAATATTTCATATATATTTCAGTGCAAGATGCTGACAATGTCATAACAATTTAGGATAAAAACAGATTTTAAAAGCACATATGATGCTGATAATGGTGCCAATGAATCAGAAAAAGAATGTCACACTAAGGTAGTCACCAAAACCAGTACCAGAATATAAAATCTGAAAATGAATACAGCGCTATTCACTTCTACAGTAAAATGTTCAACAAGGCCTCAAGTCTGCATGCATTTGGAGCAGGTGTCAGAGACAATGAGAAAATTCATGACACAGAAGGCCCTAAACCACTATACACAATACAAAGAGCCTAGAAATCTAGATGGACATCTCTCGAAGCAAAATTATTTTGCTCTGCATTTCAGTCTAGCCACGCTCCATTAGAGCCTCAGCAGGTCGACCACTGGTCTGAGCAGTATTGTGTTATGCCAATCACAGTGCTCTATTGGTTTGGTGGGCGGGATGATGAGCGCAACAAGATGGCGACAGCTCGTTTAAAACGGCTTTGTCATCAACTTTAGACTAATTAGACTTGTGCTTTTCTTTGAGTCAAGATCAGATAGAGGTCCTTAAGTCCTTTATTTAGAAAAAGGATGTACTTGTGTCTTCTTCAACTGTGAATGATGGATTGCTCCGTTGTCTGACATCCATAGTGGTGAGTACGTCACGTTGTTTGTTATCCAATAGCATGTGGAGACAGTTTGAAAGACAACCGATGTTCACAGCCGGTATGGAATGTCATCCACTAGGTCTGAAATGGCCTCTGTTGGGTGTAGAACAGCCTGGGGTATAACTTGGTGGTGAAACTAACTGACCAGCAACTGATGTGGGACTGTCCAGCATTATCTTTAATGAAGAAGTCTAAAACTCATCTCACAGGACAGACAGACGATAGATAGATAGATAGATAGATAGATAGATAGATAGATAGATAGATAGATAGATAGATAGATAGATAGATAGATAGATAGATAGATAGATAGATAGATAGATAG
>SSNS01000831.1:91051-119684 GCA_006937985.1 Aphyosemion australe
CCTCTCACCGCTCCAGAACCGGAGCCGCACCCACTCATCGCCCCGGCTCCAGAACCGGAGCCGCACCCACTCATCGTCCCGGCTCCACATCCCGAGCCGCCTCTCATCGCCCCGGCTCCACATCCGGAACCGCCGCCTCTCATCGCCCCGGCTCCACATCCGGAACCGCCGCCTCTCACCGCTCCAGAACCGGAGCCGCACCCACTCATCGCCCCGGCTCCAGAACCGGAGCCGCACCCACTCATCGCCCCGGCTCCAGAACCGGAGCCGCACCCACTCATCGCCCCGGCTCCAGAACCCGAGCCGCCGCCACTCATCGCCCCGGCTCCAGAACCCGAGCCGCCGCCACTCAGGTCCCGGCTCCTATATCCACGGCGCCGACCTCCCAGGCCCGCCAAGTCCCGGCTCCTGAATCCACGGCGCCGACCTCCCAGGCCCGCCAAGTCCCGGCTCCTGGTCCCACGGCGCAGGCCCCCCAGGGTTCCCCTCGGCCTGCGTTGGGCGTCCGGTGCCGCCCTTTGAGGGGGGGGTACTGTCACATTCTGTCCTGTCTCCCCTGTTCTGTTTAGTTCTTTGTCCAGGTTAATTGGTCCCACCTGCCTCTCGTCTCCTAATCACCAGTTCACTCTCCTCCTCATGTATTTAAGCCCTGCCTGTTTTCTGTTCCTGGTCGAGTCATTGTTAGTTGTCAGTTGTGTTCCAGTCAGTCCTGTATGTTCCTTTTTCATATTAAAACCTTTTCACCCGCCTCACCTGCATTTGGGTCCTCATCTTCACCTCCACCCGCACGTTCGTGACAGGGTCCTGCTGATTCTACATATATGTCTCACAACATTCTACACCTAAGTTCCAGAGAGATACGCCCCAAAGAAAACAACAACAGAAATCTTTTTTTTTCAGCAGAGCTCTAAAAAAGTCTATTACTTTTGATGTTTTGCCCTGAAAAGTTTATTTTATCCAGACCTTCTCATCATTTACTACTAGCTCTACCTCGTTTGTCAAACAGAAAAATGTTTAGACAGAAAAAAAAGACATTATGACTGAAAACAGATGCTTAGAATGCAAAAATCGCTGACGGCTAGGCTAGTCCCTCGTTTGTGCATGTTTGAGGTATGACTAATCTCATTGGCTGACAGTATTGTCAAACTCATTTTTGGTGAGTAAAGCTTCATTCTATTGGCCCTAACAATCCAAAAAAGTGTCAAACATCAAAATTGACCAATCAGTCACAGCTATAGAAGTCATGAAGCGTCTGGAATACCTCCAGATTTAGGGATAAAAATTCAAAATACAAAATTATAAAGAAAAAAAGTGTTGAATTTGACTGGTTAGAATCAATGTAGTCACATAAAAATTAAAAATATGGTATTATTCAAGGGAAAAGGCAAATGGCACATATTGTGCCAATTGAGACCTCACCTCAATTGTCTGTATATAAACCTCTGTAACATATTTTTTTCTTCACTTTATCAAGTTGAAACTTTGAAACAGCTAATGTCAGGATGTAAGACTATGAATTCAATGATGTTTGAAGCTACTGCTGCCCTTTTCCAAAGAGCTATTCGTATTGAAATCAAATATTTTTAGGCAGAAAAGAAAAAAATCAACTTTTTTACAATATTCCATGTCCATTTACACTTCATCAATGACACATATTCTAATATTTACACATCTCAACAAATCCCACAAGAGTTCCCTTTAAAATGAGACCAAAATGAATCAAATAGAGCTTGTGGTTACAGAAATATACTCAATTAAGTGTGGGGGTGTCATTTTCAAGCAGAGTTCTCAAAAAAGGCTTAGGGCCCAAAGCTGCTGGTTGCCGTCACTGTGTTGTCTCCTCTCATTGATTTCACAGGAAAAGAATTGATCAAGGTCTTGAGAGAAAAAGCTTTTGTCACACGGAGTCACTTCTGCAGCCAGGCATCATTAAAACTGGAGAAAGTTTCATCACAGCTCTGTGGAGATCCTGACCTCAGCTGGATAATGGTCCTCACTTGTGCTGATGGCTGGACTCCCTCTCATCCCTTACCTCTGACCTTTTCCATTTACCATCCTCTCCTCCGCCTTCTGCTTGGCCACAGCACATAAAGGTTCAAATATCTCAGTGAACTAAGTTTATTTTCTACCTGGTTTCAGTTTTAGAGTTTTTACTCTTCTAAAAAAATGTTCAATAAATTCCAATTAAAAAAAACACAGACTTCCTCCATCCATCAGTCTTCCACTGCATATCTAAGATCAGGTCTCTGAGGTCCAGAAGGAAAGCCTAGACCAGGGGACACCAACCTTTGTGAAGCTGAGAGCTACTTCATAACTACTGAGCCATATGAAGGGCTACCAAGTTGATACAATACTGACCTTTGAACTAGAATAGATCAGAGTTCAACTCAACTTCATGTATAATAAATATATTTTAATGCTTTTCAAAGAATATTGTAATTTATTAAAATGTATATTAATGCATTTGTGATTATAAAAAGATGGCAGCAGATTTATTTTATTTTGTTTTAGACTTGTTATTTTTGGAGAGAAGGCCTAATAAGGGCACCTTGGTTCTTGGGGGCACCATAGTACCCATAAGCACCAGGTTGGTGACCCTTGGCCTAGACTCACTCTCCAGCTCCTTATGAGGGATCCCATGATGTTCCAACTCCTGAAACAACATTTAAATTAATAAATAATTCATAAATGACCCGCACTTGTATAGCGCCTTTCAGAGTCAGAGAACTCCAAAGTGCTTTACCCTACAGTGTATCCATCTATTCACACACACATTCACACGCTGATGGTGATGAGCTACATTGTAGCCACAGCTGCCCTGGGGCACACTGACAGAAATACATCACTGTTAATGACAAATGCCAGAAAACCATTTGGCACAGGCTGAAAAATCTTCAGCAGGTAGGTAACACACACACACACACACAAACACTCTGAAAGGTAAATGAACCTCATTCAAGGGACACCGGACATGACAGAACACAAGGCAGGCGAGGTGGGCAGAAAAACACCACAAAATGAAAACACAAAGACTCAACTAAACTAAAATGCAAGAACTGAACTAAATGCAAAAACTACACACGAGTCTATAAACTGGTAAGGAAGGAGCGGGAACTGGCAGACTCTTTGGGGCCACCGGTCAAGGAGCTGGAGCCAGTGGGCCCTTGGAGGCTGGAGACACAGGAGCAGGAACTCAGGAGGGACAGACCCTTGGTGCCGTTGGGGGAGCAGGTGCAGGAACCTGGACTTGGGCAGCCAGCAGCAGCGATGGTGCTGGGGTAGCTTGGACCGTGGTGGATGTCATCTATGGTGGAGGAGTGAATGTGGTGGAAGCCCCGGGGAATGTCAGCTGCAATGTGCCCGGTAAACCTCACCATATTGGACTGCTGTTCAGTGTTTACGGCTGGGATGGTTATGGTTATGGTTTTTGTGAGCTCTTTGTTGGGTGGGGGATCATAAGTCTGCATTTTCTGTCATTTGTTGTGATTCAGCGGTGACCTTGATTGCCTTGACTGGGGAGCATTCTGGATCTAGGCCGGACTTGCTGGATTATGTCAGGCTGCTGCTGAATGAACTTGCTGCTCTGGGATGTGAGATTGGGTTTGCCTGGGTTCCAGCACATGCAGGTGCGATGGGCAATGGGGATGTGGATGCTGCAGCAAAGGGTGCACTGCTGAAGGAGGTTGTGGGGATGGAAGTGGCGTTTGGGTCTCTGGAGTGTTCCTTCGAGATTGAACTGTTGGCTAAGGGCAGGCCTCTTGTGATAGTGGGAACATGGACAGGGCTCTATATGCTGCAGCCCCAGGAGGGTGCTCATGAAGCATGGTTTGATTGTGAGAGGGGAGATTCGGTGGTTATCATTAGTGGTCTATGGGGTGGGCTGTATATAAATTGGGAAGCATCCAGATGTGACCTGTGACTGTTGGGAGCTGGAAAAGCACGTTGTTTTGGGTTAGGGTTTTTGTGATATACTCAGAGCAGAGGAGGAATCTATTTACTGCCCTATAGGGGCTGCAGGGGAAACAGGGTTTAGTCTGCGCACATTGTTGAATCAGGAGTTGAAGACAGTGGCGCCATTGGGTTATCTGCACAACTTAGGTGTGTATGGCAGGTTATGAATCTTGGCATGTGTAGTGCTGAGACAGCTGGAGCAGCAATACGCCTTGGAGGCATCCAGCCTGCTTTACCAAAGAAGAAAAAGACAGAGGGTTAGACTTTTTAGCAATTGGACAATTTGTCTCTTGTGCCTATTGTCAACCAGAACCAGATGTAATCTTGTCTGTGTTCCATGGTGTCGTTAGCGAGCCTGAGGCATCTTAATAGGAGATCACATTCCCTACTTGTAACATCATATGAATTAATATGATGTCATATAATTTGCTCGAGCACAGAGAAAATACATTCTTTACTGATACGCCATAACAGACCAGTGTCATCTTGCGTGAGGTTGCCTCTTCTCTTGGAGCACAGAATTAGCTAAAATTAGAAAAGTAACGCCAAAATAATGCCTATACCCCACAGAAGCTGAGGGAAAACCAATACACAGAATCTAATAACCAGAAAAGTTTACAAAAACTCACAAATCACAGATCAGAGCAAACATTGTTGGAAAATCATTCATTCATTGAGGGTTCAAACACTCAGTGACTGTACCTGATGGTTTATGAGTTTGAAGCTAGGATCACTCAGCAGTGCAATGGTCGGACAATGCTTAAATCTTTTCCTGTGCCACTTTGACATTAAACCTTGTTTTAAACCTTTAAAATATATTTGGTAAGAAAGCGATGTGACTGTGCAACTGACACCACAAACTCAACAAATTAAAGCTGGAATTCATTTGAAATAACGGAAAGTGTTTCCATACTTGTTGAAATAAACCAAAAGTTAAATCATTTTAGGAAAACCTGAACAGTGCCTGATGATAAGATGTTAAGTATTATTATTTATTGAAAATGTAAACAAAAAACTTGAACTATCTGAAGGATTGCTCCAAACCCACTGAATTTACCACAAAAATATCAGAAGAAAGGTTGTATCTACTGCTGATTCATCCATCCATCAATCCATCTATCATCCATCCATCATCCATCCATCCATCCATCCATCCATCATCCATCCATCCATCATCCATCCATCCATCCATCCATCATCCATCCATCATCCACCCATCCATCCATTTATCCATCCATCCATTCATCATCTATCATCCATCCATCATCCATCCATCCATCCATCAATCATCCATCCATCCATCCATCCATCCATCATCCATCCATCATCCACCCATCCATCCATCCATTTATCCATCCATCATCCATCCATCCATCCATCCATCCATTATCCATCCATCATCTATCCATCATCCATCCATCCATTTATCCATCCATCCATCATCCATTCATCATCTATCATCCATCCATCCATCATCCTTCCATCCATCCATCCATCCATCCATCCATTAACCATCTATGCATCCATCCATCCATCATCCATCCATTCATCATCCATCCATTCATCATCCATCCATTCATCATCCATCATCCATCCATCATCCATCCATCCATCCATTAACCATCTATGCATCCATTCATCATCCATCCATTCATCATCCATCATCCATCCATTCATCATCCATCATCCATCCATTCATCATCCATCCATCCTTTCATCATCCATCATCCATCATCCATCCATCATCCTTCCATCCATCCATCCATTAACCATCTATGCATCCATCCATCATCCATCCATCCATCCATTAACCATCTATGCATCCATCCATCATCCATCCATTCATCATCCATCCATCCATCCATTAACCATCTATGCATCCATCCATCATCCATCCATCCATCCATTAACCATCTATGCATCCATCCATCATCCATCCATGTTAGGGCTGTGGAGCTGGTGTTATTGGTGTTAGTCATACCTAAAGCCAATAAAGAGAGTTGAACTTGTGATTTTGTCTGTTTTAATACTTTATTCTGTCCTACCTTTTGTTGTTGCTGTTTGTTTTTTGCCTTGTTTTTTTATTGTATGTTTTAATATCTTGTTAGCACTTTGGTCAGTTTTGGCTGTTGATACTAACCACTTTGTCACGGTGGAGGCTTTTATATTGTCTGCACTAAAATCTTAAAAAGTGTAAGAATTTTTTTTATTTTCTCTTATGCAGAGTACAAGTCAGAGTTTAGACACAGCTAAATGGAGAGGTGTATCTAGTTATTGAACTATATATTTTTTTTTATCAAATCCTGCTTTTTAAATTGAGCATGTGTGTGTGTGTGTTTTATAGTAATTTGTAATCAGCATGATGCCATTGGTGTATTTTCTGCAAGAAAAGATATTTTGCAGGCCAGGAACAAAATGTATTGTACCCAAAAAACAAACTTTTTCAGTTCAACATTTAGCACTTTTTATGTGTTTGTATTTTCCACAAATATGCAACATATTCTAATGACACTAAGGCACATTTGTTCCAGTCAACAAGTCTTTACCCTGCCCATAAACTGGTGAAGATGCTCAGAGTGGAGAGGCGTTCCCAACCTAAATACTGTCTGTGAAAGAGGAAAACTGAAACGGAGAAATGAACAACACCTAGGCTTTGTTTTGTAATAGGTCAACTGCATTGTTCCAGTGGGAGATGGAGAGTACACAACAAGATGGAAAGATAAATTCAACAAAAGATTCATAGAGGGGTACAGTTACAGTATAAAGGACTCAAGGAGAACACTGGCCTCAGCAGAAGCTCAGAAGGATTTGGGGGTTTTGGCCATCAGGTAAGCAGAAGGTAATACTCACCAATCTTGTCGTATTTTACTTTTTAAATGAAACAAAAACATGCTATCAATAATCATTCTAAAACGTTTTGCTGTTGAATTGAGTCATTTCCAAATAAATCTCTGAGATTCTAGATTGTGCATCAGAACTAAAGATTTTCTCCTCTACAGATCAAAACATGAATTTTCGTCAAGTCTTCACAGCGCTCTTCGTTTTCTGTTTCTCAGTATGTTCAGGTAAGTGGTTTCCTGATCACTTACATTTTGGGTAACAGCAAAAGGAAATCCTAGATTTGTACTCTTGAACACCACATCAGCAGATATAAATATGTGTGTGTTGGTTAGTCAGAAGAAAGACATCACAAAGCACAACAACACACACTTCTGAATAATTAGATTTCTTAAATTCTCTTTTTTGTGTCTGGAAGGTCAGATTGTTGTTGCTTTCTTTAAGAAAAAAGGAGGTTAAAAAGCTTTTAACCACTTTTTACAGAAGCGGATGATGAGAGAATTATTGGGGGTCAGGAGGTCGAACCATATTCAATCAAATATCAGGCCTCCCTGCAAACGGAAAAAGGGCAGCATTACTGTGGAGGAACATTGGTGGCCCAGCAGTGGGTGGTGTCTGCTGCTCACTGCTGGAGACCGTAAGTACTCACACCAAACATCAAGAGACTGGCAAAAGAGCCTTATATAATTTTCCATTTTAACTCAGTGAAATGGACATCGCCCAAACTCTTCATATATTTTTTCATTTATAGCAAAGATCCTAAATCGTGTCATTTTCCATTTGAAATACTGCCGATTGTTCTGTTTTTGACTCTCAGGAACACGATGATGAGGGTGGTGCTGAGTGAGCACAACCTGCTGATAGTAGAAGGATTTGAGCAGAACTTCAATGTCTCAAAAATTTTTCTGCAGAACTACAACTACAAGAACTATGACAATGACATCATGCTGATCAAGGTTTGCAGCATCAAGTGTTTGTTCCACATATTTGTATTTAGCATGATGTGATTGCACAGCCAGCATCTCACGATCCAACCTGTGTTGCAGCTGAGTCAGCCAGCGGTGTTGAACTCCAACGTGAACCCAGTTAACCTACCTGATGCCTCCACCCCCCCATTAAAGGGGGACGTCTGCACAGTGAGCGGCTGGGGTGTAACCCAGGTTTATAGTTACGAACTCTCCCCTGTGCTTCGAGCTGTGGATGTGAGAGAGATACCTAACTGTAACTGGTACTACTGGGGCAGGATCACTAACAACATGATGTGTGCAGGATCTCCGTTTGGTGGCAAAGATTCCTGCCAGGTATAAATACACGCATCACCTGTTGGAATTTTACTTAGCATAGTTGTGTGTCGAATGAGAATTGCTTTCACGTGCAGTGACCATTCTAAAATACACCAGTACTTGCTAACTAGCCCTAAGGAAATCAAACTATTGACTTATTAGGAGTGTTTTGGAGGATAATTTATGTAGAATAGTTCTGAGGGTGTTTTTAGCATCCAACCAGCAGCCTTTATGAGAGATTGGAAATGTCCAAAATGGTCACCAGGTTTACATCTCTCTTGAAAATGTTGGATCAGGCATTTTTCATGTGGGCGCCAGCAAAAAGTATTTAGTTCTAACTTTCTTGATGATCCACAGGGTGACTCAGGTGGTCCTCTTGTCTGCAATGGCAACTTTGAGGGCATCGTTTCCTGGGGAATCAGCTGCGCTAATCCATACTACCCAGGTGTCTACACCAAAGTGAGGCAGTATGTCGACTGGATCAACTGGTTGATTAATGCAGACGTGTAAACAATCAGTTCTTCGTTACATTAAAAACAATTAAATCAATCTTTGGATTTGTTTCTGGTACCAAATGTAAGATGTATGTAGCTCTCAATGTAATTCCCTGTAGTTTTTGTGTTCAGTAGTTTCTAGATACAAAGTTTTTCATATAATAAGTTCAAATTCTGTAATCCTTTCATTTGACCTGTGATTTTTCTAAAAGAAAATCCATATTTCCTGTTGTTTTTGTTACTGCTTTTATTATTAATAACATGGGTAAAACAGTTCTGTTACTAGTAGTCCTAGTTATGAAGCTATACCGATTAAAGTTTAATAATACTGTGCAATTTTAAAGTGTCACCGAACCTTTTTTGGTTAACCTAGGTTTATTCTTTCACTGCATCAGTTATAATACAAAAATGCAAACTGAAAAATGTTGGATTATCAACTCCAGGTTGGTAATGGGTCACTGTTCTGAGTGGAGAAGTAACTTAAATTAATCAAATTTCATTTGTATAGCACCTTCCACTGCCTTTTCGGGAGCCCAAGGTGCTGAACACAAATACTATAAAAAGATAAAGGAAGAAACAGATAAAAGTCAATCAAAAAGGGTTAAAAAGGGATAAAACAAAAAGTGAGTCTTCAAGCGACTTTTAAAAAATGGCAGTGTTGGAGATTGCTTCACATCAGACGGTAAGTCATTCCACAGAGTAGGGGCCATAACTAAAAAGGCCTGGTCCCCTCTGCACCTGTACCTGGCACATGGGACAGCCAACAACCCCTGCTCAGCAGAGCGAAGAGACCGGGATGGCACATGATGTTTCAACAATGCAGTCAGATAAGGGGGCGCACTACCCTGTAAAGACCGATAAACATACAGCAAGATCTTAAACTTAAACTGATAACACACTGTAATGAGGTCCATACAGGTGTAATGTGTTCTCTTTTCCCTGTCGCAGTCAAAAGTCTAGCTGCCGAGTTCTGGACCAATTGCAGCCGCTTCAATGCTGCCTGACGCAACCCAGCATATAATGTGTTACAATAATCCAGTCTTGACAAAACAAACGCATGTAGTACTGTCTCAAGATGAGGTCTTGACAACATTGTCTTGATTTTAGCTAGCCGTCGTGAATGAAAAAACCAAGACCTCACCACCATGTTAATGTGGGTCTGAAATTTGAGATCTGAATCTAATCTCACTCCCAAGCTAGTGACCAGTGACTTCTGGTATTGCGACAGAGCATCTAAATTCATAGCAGGACCCCCACCTGCCTTGTTTGTTGGATAAAAGGTTATGAGTTCTGTCTTCTCAGTCTTCTCTTCATGCACATGATGATAATTTGCGGCAAGCCAAGACTTTACCTCCTCCAAACATCCTCAACACCCTAACCCATCCTCTGACATAGGGGAAAGTAAATTTGGCAGTCATCCGCATATCGATGAAACTTAACACCATGTCTGCGGAAGACTGCCCCCAAAGGGAGCAAGTAAAGGGCAAAGAGGAGTGGCCCCAGGACTGATCACTGTGGTACCACCCCAACACTGGTCTTCCCAGGGAGATGAGGCTTCATCCACCATAACACAAAACCTCCTTCCCTGAAGATATGATCTCAGCCATTGAAGAGCCGACCCAGAGATCCCCACCCAGTGCTCCAAACGATCAAGGAGAATGTCATGATCAACTGTGTCAAATGCGGCTGTTAGATCCAACAACAGCAACAACACGGCTGTACCCTGGTCTATGGCCATAAAGATGTCATTAAGCACCATCAATGTGGCTGTTTCTGTACTGTGTCCAGCCCTAAATCCCGATTGAAACATTTCAAACTCATCAAGAAAAGACACCAACTGCTGGTAAACAACTTTCTCTAGCAGTTTACTGATGAAAGGAAGTTTAGAAATGGGCCTGTAATTAGCCAATACAGACACATCAGAGCCTGGCTTTTTCAAAAGCGGCAGTACCACTGTTGCTTTCATAGATGTTGGAAACTACACTTGTACTTAAGCTACCATTTATAATGGTTAAAATAAATGGGCCCAATGAAGAAAATGCCTCTTTACAAAGGCGAGGAGGCAAAACATCAAGGGGAGAGCCAGCCGGCTTTTGATTTGAGACAAGTTTTTCCAACTCAGTTATGGATACTAAGGCAAAACTTGTCAATGTAGCTCGGGGCGGGACTAGAACCACAGATCCTGCCATAGAACCTGAAAATAAAGCTCTAGTAGCAGAGACTTTTTCAACAAAAAACCTGTGAAAATCATTGCAATCACCAGCTGCAGATGAGGTTGAACCAGGTTTCCAACATTCCAACACAGAATTCAGAGTATTAAAAAGAAACTTAGGATTACATGAGTTTGCTGCAATGATATCGGAAAAATAACTTATCCTAGCCTCCTTCACAGCATCCTGATATAAAGTTAAAGTCCCAAGTATTCATCACACAATGGTGAAATTACATCTCTGCATTTGACCCATCCCCATGGTGGGGAGCGGTGAGCTGCAGCTGTGGCCGCGCTCGGGAACTATTTGGTGGTTTAACCCCCCAATCCAACCCCTTAGTGCTGAGTGTCAAGCGAGGAGGCATTGGGTCCCATTTTTTCAAAGTCTTTGGTACGACCCGACCGGGATTTGAACCCCGATCTCCCAGTCCCGGGGCGGACACTCATACCACTAGGCCACCGGAGCTGCAGCGAAGGACACCCTGAAGATCTCACGAGAGACCTGCAAACCATCCCTCTTCCACTTTCTTTCTGCAGACCTACATGCTTGCCTGCAGGCCCTAGTAGCATCAGTGAGCCACGGCTCCCTTGCACATCTAGGGTTCCTAACCTTAGGGGGAGCAATCACATCCAGTATGTGTTTACAGAGTAGATCAAACTGATTGAAAAATCCTCAATGTTGAGAGATATTATGTTCAGCCTGTCCTCTTCTTGAGAAAAAAAGCCTTACAAACTCCACAACCCTCTCCGCATTTAAAATGCGGCTGCTTTTAACCTGGACATCCCTCACAACAGGAGGGCGGGGCAAAATAAAATCACACAAAACTGGTGAGTGATCAGGAAACACAGGAGGGACAATCTCAACATTAACAGTAGGGAGACCAAAAGAAAAAACCAGGTCCAGAATATGCCCCTTAACATGAGTAGGAGCCATCACCCATTGTGCCAGATTAAAAGATCCTATAGCATGTTCAAAAAGCTTCTAGCTAGAGGGTTTTCAGGACAGCATACATGGATATTAAAATCACCAAGAAATAAAATGTGATCATACTTCAACAGGCTGACTGCCACTAAATCTGAAAAGTCCTTTAAAAAGGCAGAATCATACTTTGGTGGGCGATATATCACCCCCAAAAGTAGCAGAGGAGATGGGCCAAATTCAAACATACACAGCTCAAAGGAGGTAGGTATATTTGCATATAAACCAAACATGGGGTGGAAGACGCCCTCATCTACCTGCAGCACCGGGCTCTGAATCACCTCGAGATGCAAAAAAGCACTGTGATGATCATGTTCTTCGACTTCTCCAGTGCCTTCAACACCATCCACCCATGTCTACTGCAGCAGAAGATGAGGGGTGCAGGAGTGGACGAACATCTGACTGCATGGATCATCAACTACCTCACCAACAGGCCACAGTACGTGAGGCTGCACAACCGTACGTCTGAGGTGGTTGTGTGCAGTACTGGAGCTCCGCACGGTACAGTGCTCTCACCCTTTCTCTTCACCTTCTACACCTTGAACTTCACCTACAACACCAGCAGCTGTCACCTCCAGAAGTTCTCTGATGACTCGGCTACCATCGGCTGTGTGTCTGAGGGGGACAACCAGGAGTACAGGTCAGTCATCATGGACTTTGTGGACTGGTGTGAGCGTAACCACCTTCGCTTGAACACCAGTAAAACAAAGGAAATGGTGATTGACTTCCAGAGAAACACTCCTCACTCACCAGTAAACATCCAGCGAGCAGACATTGAGGTGGTGGACACCTTTAAGTACCTGGGTGTTCACCTCAACAGTAAACTGAACTGGTCCCACAACACAGATGCTCTGTATAAGAAGGGCCAAAGCCGCCTCCATCTCATGAGGAGGCTGAGGTCCTTCAGAGTTAACTCCCAGCTGCTAAAATCCTTTTATCACTCTGTTGTTGGCTCTGTTATTCATTCTGCTGTGGTCTGTTGGGGTGTAGGCAGCTCTGACCGAGACAGAAAGAGACTGAACAAGCTAGCTACCAAAGCTAGCTCGGTTCTGGGCTGCCCACTGGATTCTGTTGAGGAGACGTGTGAAAGGAGGATGCTGGGGAAGATGACCTCCATCTTAAGAAACCCCTCCCACCCACTGCACTCCACGGTGGAGGTCATGGACAGCTCCTCCAGAGGTAGACTTAGACATCCCAGATGTAAAACTGAGCGCTATCGTAGATCTTTCATCCCCTCTGCTGTAAGAGTGTATAACTGTTCAGTTTAAGCTGTACTGGTATCATCCTGGTACACAATAACACCAATGCAATATTCATGTGTTCTATACTTGTACAATACCGGATTCACCTTGTTGTCTGTGTCTCTTACAGTATGCTGCATAGTGCTGGTACCAAGTCTGTTTTTATCTTTTAGTTGTGGTTTTTTTAGTGATCTAAGATTACAATACTAGATTACTGCCTATGTGTATATAGATGTATCCTTGTTTTTACCTTTCTTCTAATTACCTTTTGAGTGATGGTGCTGCTGTGACAAGTGAATTTCCCCACTGTGGGATCAATAAAGTCTATTCTATTCTAACACTGAAGGAATGAGCTGTCTACAGTTAAAACAGGACTTATAAACAACTTAAAGAGGTATGCATGTTTTTACACAAGCTGTGGGTAAGAGACATCTGACTCAACAGGAAAATCAATTTTCCAACCCTCACCTATGGTAATGAGTTATAGGTGATGGCCAAAGAGTGCATTAAATTTTAAGACATCAAAATAGGGCATAGCAGTAGGCTACTATACGGCAAGTTATACCCTTACAAAGAAAAAACAGGAATAAAAGCCACAAATAACTTTTTCACATCAAGATAGATAGATAGATAGATAGATAGATAGATAGATAGATAGATAGATAGATAGATAGATAGATAGATAGATAGATAGATAGATAGATAGATAGATAGATAGATAGATAGATAGAGTTACATGGAAATTTATTTTACAATTTTTCTAAAAATATGGATAGAAGCATCTGAAGTATCTTAAAAGTTCTGAACAAAAAAGTGCACCTGTCTGTTTTGCATTAAGGCATACACTTGCTTCATTCCTCTTTACCTAAGACTCAGACAAACCAAACATACATAACATTGAAATATATATATACATACATATACACACATACATATATATATAGACTAATTCCAAAGTCAAATCATTAATGTGGCTTTATAAGATCTGGAAAGGCTCTTTGGGTTATAATCACACCTGTCGTTACATGCTTTAAACGCTAGATGTCGCCAGAGGCTCTTGGAATCTTCTGCGCATGCTCGTCAGCTGTTGTTTACTAACAAGACAAGCCAGGGGAGGTGAGGCCTTCCACGAATCCACGCAATAGTATAACGCTGCAGACCCGGAGACTCCACTTTCAGGCCGACTCCACTTTCAGGCCGACTCCACTTTCAGGCTTCGACTCTTTTCGAGACAGCGACCTCTAATGGACAGATGTTTAACTGCAACAACGCCAGATTCAGGCCAACACCACTTTCAGGCTTCTTATGGTCAAAATTGTTTAATTCCTGTTAAAGCTTCAATTCAGGCTTCTACCCTTCTGTGCTTATTGTTAAAAATGCTTATTAAAAATTTGTATTGATTGCTTATTAAAAATTGTTTAATTGCTGTTAAAGCTTCGATTAAGTTCTTTTTTTAATTATGTAATTGCTGGTGAAGCTTATTTCTTATATTCTATTAACTGCTTATTAAAAATTGTTTAATTAATTAATTAATTAATTAATTAATTAATTAATTANTACAGAAGTATCAATATTACTAGAACTGAACTGAACATATACTATATCTCCTCTTACCCTAGTATCTAGGTGTAGAATAGAATAGAATAGACTTTATTGATCCCACAGTGGGGAAATTCACTTGTCACAGCAGCACCAACACTCAAAGGGTAATTAGAAGAAGATAAAAACAAGGGTACATGTATTTACACATAGGCAGTAATCTACTATTGTAATCTTAGATCACTAAAAAAACACAAATAAAAGATAAAAACAAACGTGGGTAAGTAAACATAATTTATAATGTAAGCAAAGGGTAGCGTGCATTAAATATTAACATAGATGTAATAAAAAAAAATAACCATTAGCCAGAAACTGTGGACTATTTCATACTTTTATGAAAATGTTTGCCTATAAGCCTTATTGTGAAATCATCCACAAAAAAGGTAATAACTTAGTTAATTTATAATATATATATATAAAAATATGGACAGTATAATAACTAAATCACCAATTTAGACCATTTCTTTACTATTAGTTTATTAGCTCCTAGCTTAGACTACACGCGGTGATTAAACAGCGTCAACTCACTTTCAACATATCACAACTTACTCTCTGCTCGTGATCCCCTCCTCGATCCATCTTGGATTGCTATGAAACCCAATAGTATGATACCCTCCTCATGAAACTAGTCCAGGGGGCGGCGCTGTCTCAAAAACAGTCGAAGCCTGAAAGTGGAGTCGGCCTGAACTTGGAGTCGGCCTGAAAGTGGAGTCTCCGGGTCTGCAGCGATACCCTACTCAATCCACGCGTCTTGAGGCACATCTTTGTGTAGATAATGTCTGTGAAACACGCCATCAGCCGGGGGCTTGAGCTGGGGCGCTCCTTCCTTCAGCTGGGTCTTCTTAAATCCGGTGGCCGAGTCGCAGCAAAGCTCCGAGCTGACCGATTCCGTGTAGGCCCGTCGGTTCGCACCGTTCAGCCTCAGGCTTTCCTGCCGTCCCGGTACCGGTATTACCGCACCTCTCTGAAGGGGCTGGCAGCCCAGCTTCAGTCCGCCGGCTTCAGGAGGAGGTTCGCCGGCGGCTCGCCTCGTAACAGGGCCGTGTTTTTGGCTTTCGGCCTCGGCGTGGGTCTCATCGAGCAACAGCTTGAAGATGACAGACGGAGCGCGACAACCTGTCAGGAGATCCAGGTGAGCTTTTAATCTAAAACACCTGTGTGGTAGATCTCCTCCATCATGAAACGTAGCCTAGATAGTTGACCCGGCCTCTGGCTCTTTACACACTAACCACAGTGGTAGGACTCACATGCACTGTTTCTAAATAGCACAGGTGAGTCCTACATCACTAAGAAAAAGTTAAACATTTGAGTTTGAGATAATTCTGTGTAATAATGAAAAGTTTGAATTGCAGCAGTTTGAAATCCCTCTGAGGGCTGCACCCTTAGAACACCTCTGATCTAGATCCATGGTTCTCTTATGTCCACTGCTCAGCATCCCATTAGTGGTACTCAGGAGGAATGTTGGTTTCTAATAAAGCTTGAAAAAACAGTTAATCCATTTCCTGAACTAAAGCTAAAACGTAGAGATAACAAAATAAAAATTAAAGTCACGGCACAGAATATAAATGATTCAAACAGAAGTGCAAATGAGAACATTTTGATAATGAACACCACATCAAACCAGCATGATGATGGCTTCCTGAGCAGCACCAGTGGACTTTCTGTAGGACTTGTGAGCAACATCAGGAGCAGAATGTTGAGGGAAGCTGAGTCAAATGATCATTTGTATTTACTTGTGGAGGAGTGCAAAAGCCACGACTGCAGGGTTGGTATGGTCCTGTCCTCAGCAATGAATGCAAAGAACCATCACATCTTCAAATGCATCATTGTTTATGTCTCAGATAAATATACACTTAGCTTGTAGTAGGTGGGAACCGTAGACAGAGCCTTGGGGAACCCCCAAACAGCAGATCAGATGCAAACATTGAGTTTGAAGAGTAGGTTCTGAACCAGTTCTTTCTCCCAAACTGCAGGCAGTGTTCAGAAAGAAAAAGTTCCAGAGCCCGCTCAGACCGTTCACCTCTGGATACAAACTGGAAGACTACATCATTGGAAACCAGATTGGTAAAGGTTCAAATGCAGCTGTGTACGAGGCTGCACCTCAGTTTTTTAACCCAAAGGAAAGCAATGGAGAGAGCTCGCTGGAGCAGGTCAGAGAAGATGAAGAGGAAATCCAGACGGTGAGATCTCCAACATGCTGCTCTCTGAGGAACTTTTCTCTGGCTGTCAAGATGTTGTGGAACTTTGGGGTGAGTCATTCAGGTCCAGAGAAAAAAAATCTTCAAAAAAAATCATAAAATAACATCTTTTAAATGTGATTTTCTTTTTTTTTTGCAGGCAGGGTCTTCAAGTGAGGCGATATTAAAATCTATGTCACAAGAGCTGGTTCCTGCTGGTCCGCTTGCTTTTAAGCCAGAAGATGAACAGATCACCCTGGATGGGTAGATGTTTACACATTCTTTAAATCCTGGGCTGCGGTGCAGATCTGAGGACGTTAATCATGCTCATGTTTGATCTCTTTACATGCAGATATATTGGAGTCGTCCCTAAAAGAGTCTCGGCTCATCCCAATGTGGTCAGAGTTCACCGGGCTTTCACTGCAGATGTGCCGTTGCTTCCAGGAGCTCAGGAAGAGTATCCAGATGTGCTTCCAGCCAGACTCAACCCCGCCGGCCTGGGCAACAATCGCACTCTTTTTTTGGTCATGAAGAAGTAAGATTCTTAAATCTGAAATAGTTTATGAACAGAGTGTTAGTAAAATAAAGCCAGATGCATTTAAGTGGAGCATTCTGGTCATTTTTCAGCTTTTGCTGTGCAGGTCATCCTCAGATTGTTGTTTATGCTTCCATAGCTATCCCTGCACGCTGCGACAGTACCTGCAGGTGACCAAGCCCAGCTGCAGACAGAGATCCCTGATGGTGCTGCAGCTCCTGGAGGGGGTGGATCATCTGTGCAGGCAGGGCGTCGCTCACCGGGATCTCAAGTCAGACAACGTGCTGCTGGAGTTTGACTCGGGTCAGATTTAAACACACGGTGATTCCATTAGCAGCCATGTTTCTATCTGTGGTGCTAAAATGATTGTGTTTGGGTTTTATTTTTCCAGATGGTTGTCCTCGTTTAGTAATTACTGACTTTGGCTGCTGTTTGGCTCAGAGTGGCTCCAGCCTAAAGCTTCCCTTTAACAGCCTGTGGGTCAGCAGAGGAGGAAACGTCTCGCTCATGGCTCCTGAGGTATGCTTCAGCACTGTGTTATCATGGTCAGAGCCAGCTTTAGCTGCTTTGGTGCCTAAGGTGAGCTCAGCAAACAGAAAATGGCTCCAAGTTCATTTATATGGAGCTACAGCTTGATGTTGTGACTTGGAATTACTCATGAAACCTACTGGCTCAAGAGCTTGGGATTTGTTGGAAAAGTTCTTCATTAAAGCAGCAATCCGGAGTTTTCCCCTTTCAGGAATCATGTATGATTTTTCAGAAATCCGTAAATGTGATTGTTTTATCCTGTAGTGTGATATAATGTAAGCGATACGTCTTTTTTTTTTTGCTAAGCCCGCCCCCTGCCCAGTAAAATCCATGCTATAGGAAACTGATCGTCGACCAGAACTAACCAATAGCGTTAGACTACCGCTTATGTGCTTCAAATTTAAGGAAGTACCTCAGCTGATGCAGAGTTGATGAACTTTTCACGGACAAGTAAGTCTTTTAAATATAAATATATGAAAACACAACATGACATGAGAATAATACTTGTAAAACAACGTGTTTTAGCTGTTTGTCGGCTACAGAAGCACATTCATAAACAAGAAACGTGCAGTCGCCATCTTAAATTACTGAGTCGACCCGACTATTGGTGTGATACGCTTGTCAGCCACTAGATGGTGCCATCAGATAAAAGAAATACTCCAGAGAGCCACTTTAACATGGAAACACGTGAAATTAGTATGAGTAGGAAACACAACACATCAACAGAACATTTATGCTAGTTAGGAATTAAGGTTTTAATAGAAACTATGAACATTTTCTTTACATGAAGTTTTCATTAAAAACATAAAACACCTTCAGCAGCACTTCCAGCCTGGCAGACCCTCAACGTTCCTGCAAGCTTCTAATGAACAAATCAGACCCGCCGATCTGTGTGGAGCACCTTAAACACAACACCAGTCAAACATTCAGGCTGTTCCTGGATGTCCATGCAGCAGTACGTCTTTACCTTATGGGATTGAACTGTTTCCTGTTATTTCTCTCATCAGGTGGTCACTGCAGTTCCAGGAAGTGGTGTGGTGATTGACTACAGCAAGGCGGATGCCTGGGCTGTTGGGGCCATCTCCTATGAGATACTCGGACTGCAGAACCCGTTCTATCAGGCTGGGGGACTGCATAGCATCGACTACCAGGAGAAACAGCTTCCTTCGCTTCCATCCAGAGGTCCAGCTGATGTGCAGTTGGTGATACGATTACTTCTCAGGAGGAACCCAGACAGGGTAAATCAGGATAGATCCAGTTAAAAACTGATCTCTTACACTTGAATGCTTTTGTTTTTAATTGATGATTAGCGCCGTTTGCCTGTGTTCTCCCTCCACAGCGGCCCAGTGCGCGTGTAGCGGCTAACGTGCTACATCTCAGCCTCTGGGGTCGGAAGGTCTTGGCCAATCAGGACAGTGCTGGCATGAAGAAACTGGTGGACTGGTTGCTGTGCCAGTCTGCAGTGGTTCTCCTGAAGGGCTGTACTGGACCCAGTGGGAACGGGGTGGAGGCGGAGCTTCAGAGAAGCTTTCTGTCCAACCTGGACCTGGAGGAGCTGCGCGCCGCCGTAGGCTTCCTCCTCTACGGTTGGGAGCAGCGCCGCTGCTACTCTCTGTCTGCGTAGATCCAGTCCAATACGTAACTCAGACCCTCAATATCAAAGCACTGGTAGTTAAAAATCAAACCTTATCGTTGGGTATCTGTGGTTTTTTTGTTGTTTGTTTTACCATTTAGCTGCTTTATGAATGAGCAGAAGCTTAATATTCATACGAAGGGTCAGATTTCAAGACCATTTTATGAAATTGTCTTGCTCTAGCACTCAGAAATGTTCTGTTTCCTGAAAAGTTCAGCTTCAGATCTTCCTCAGCTTTTGTGTGGGATCAAATTTATTATTGAGACTCAGAAAATTGGGTTCTGGATTTTGTCCAGCCTAGTTTCACGTGAGTGAGTAGTTCCATTTTTCTGGACTTCTTCCTGTCTGTCATAGTTTGCAGCCTCACAATGACTTTGTTAGTGGGATTCCCTAAGTGCGAAAGTCTCTGAAGGTCTAACAGAAGAGTTCACCAAGGAGGAACTGAAGGCAAAAGCAAAGGAGAGCTGGGAGGGAATGACTCAAAGAGATCCAGAGTTCTGCTGGGTCTAAACGTCTGAGCCGTCTGCAGGAACACGGCGTCCAAACGGCCACTCGTTCAAGGGAAATCTGGTCGGACAAAGTCCAGAACAAACCTTTAGAGACTAAATTTAATCCCACATGAAGGCGGGTAACGATATGAAGCTGAAATTATTTGAAACATCTGTATTCTAAAGTACAAAAAAAATTTCTGAAATTTTCATCAAAGGCTTTTTGAAGAGATTAATGCTCCAAAACTGGTCCATTCTTTCTCTTTGCTTTGGTTTTTA
Source organism: Aphyosemion australe (assembly GCA_006937985.1). NCBI lineage: Eukaryota > Metazoa > Chordata > Actinopteri > Cyprinodontiformes > Nothobranchiidae > Aphyosemion > Aphyosemion australe. Next base: position 111,286 of record SSNS01000831.1, read on the forward strand.
ACTATTTCAGTACCCATTCTTTAAAAACTATCTAACTTCTCTCAGAGATGTTTGTCCATAATAGAAAAAACTTTAAAATGTCAGTAATGAGGGTATAAATGGCTGCTGGTGGTTCTGTTCATGCACATAGACACTGGGCTGTTACTGACAGCTGCTGTGTGGAAGTGGAGGCCAATGCAGATATTTTAAAATAAAAAGATGTGTTACACCTGTGAGGCTCTACTGTGTAGGGTGATGTGAGATACCTGCAGGTAACACATCTGTAATCCTCTCCAAACAGCTGGTTTTAGTGGTGTTCTGCATGCTTAACAATAACTAACTCATGGTAATACCATGCATAATAATGAATTCTGTTTTCCTGTTTGCACTTTATGCTGATGTTTGCACTTTTCTAGACTATTCAGGACTAGTTGGTGTTTGTTTTCTATAGAATAAACTGAATAATTTCATCATCACTAGAAAAATAACCCCATTTATTCCACCATATGGTTATTTTTAGCATAAGTCAGTGGTTTGTTATTCTAGTTTAGTACATTGAAGATTGTTAGAAATATTTTGGAAATGTGGAAAATGTATTGAATTTCAGAATAAAAGCATATTAAAAAACTCCAAATATGGTCAATGTTTTTTTATGTTAGGTTGTACAAAGAATTTTACTTCATTTTGAGTTTTTTAATCACCTGCTGGCAGAAGATGGATCATAATGTTTCTGCTGGTTTGGTTGTGAAAATATCTGATGGAGGACCGGATGGATTTTAATCCAACAATCAGAAAGTAATCATTGCTGCTTGACATTTTAAATGAAGCCAATTCAAGATGGCCGCCACATTAGAAAACATAAAAATGACTGTAACCCAATCATTTTGAGTCATTCATAAGATGCTTTGAGTGCCAAGATTTTATGAAATGTGTGAGGTCACACCATGAAAACATTTCTTTTAAGTAGTGCAAGGCCTTTGAAATCTTTTGAGTGCCAGAGCAGAATGTTTGCTGGTATTTGGATTAAAATGAAGCCTTTTTTTTTTATCTCTTTGTAACATTACACACAAACCTTGTAGATAAGTTCAGATATACAGTTTAGTACCATCACTTTCAAGCTGTTGTATATATAAATTAGGGATGGGACTCGATTAAAAAATTAATCTAATTAATTAGAGGCTTTGTAATTAATTCATCTTGATTAATCACATTTTAATTGTTCAAGAAAATTTCCCCCAAAAGCAATTTTTTAAAATTAAAAATGATGAGACAGACTCAAACAATAGTCATTGACATTATTATTGGAATTTCTAATCTTTTAATTTCTAAAAAAAAATGCTTTTAGATTGTATTTCAATTCAAAACAGAAGAAATATATATATATATATATGTGTATATCACTGGCAAAAATAGGACAAACCTAAAAGTACAATACTATTTTAAGTACATTTTGATAATGGTATTGTCTTTAAAGTAATAATAATAATAATAATGGGTTGATAGAATGTGTGTGCAATTTGATTTGATTTAGCATCATTAGAGACAGAAATGAAGGCAAAACACATGAAGAGGGATTTCTGATCACTCATTTGATTGTAGTTGTAGTTGTGTTTGGAGCACATAATTACATGGTCTTGTAGCCAAGGTTCTGAGCTTTCTTTAAAGGTGCAGCTTGACTAGATTGATATTTAGGGCATGTATTTTGCTGCTAAACTTCAACATCCCATTGGGGGACCCTCAGGCTTAAAGGGTTAAATGCCTTTATTGTTTTAACGCGTAATTCTTTTCTAATTAATTAATCATAATTAACACGTTAAATTCCCACCCCTAGTATAAATATATCTTAATCTACAAATAATGCAGACACATTTAAGTATTATTAGTTTATTGCACATCCAACTGGACACAACATGATTTTTAATTTGAACAGAGTCAAGGACTGTTTTTCAGTTTCAGGTTAATTTAAAAACAGATTTTACGTGATTAACTCTGCTTCACGCTCTTAAAACTCCTCTCCCTCCTCCTCCCCCTCCCCCTCAATGGAGTCGACTCCGACCTCCTCATAATCCTTCTCTAGAGCTGCCATGTCCTCCCTGGCCTCAGAGAACTCTCCCTCCTCCATCCCCTCACCAACATACCAGTGGACAAAAGCACGCTTAGCGTACATCAGATCAAACTTGTGGTCCAGCCGAGCCCAGGCCTCTGCAATAGCAGTGGTGTTGCTCAGCATGCACACAGCCCTCTGGACCTTGGCCAGATCTCCACCAGGAACCACAGTGGGAGGCTGGTAGTTGATGCCAACCTTGAAACCAGTGGGACACCAGTCCACAAACTGGATGCTGCGTTTGGTTTTGATGGTGGCGATGGCAGCGTTGACATCTTTGGGCACCACATCACCACGGTACAGAAGGCAGCAGGCCATGTACTTGCCGTGGCGGGGGTCACATTTCACCATCTGATTGGCTGGCTCAAAGCAGGCGTTGGTGATCTCAGCCACTGAGAGCTGCTCGTGGTAAGCCTTCTCAGCTGAGATGACCGGAGCATAGGTAGCCAGAGGGAAGTGGATACGGGGATATGGCACCAAGTTGGTCTGGAACTCTGTCAGATCAACATTCAGGGCACCATCAAAGCGGAGAGAAGCAGTGATGGAGGACACAATCTGACTGATCAACCTGTTCAGGTTGGTGTAGGTGGGACGCTCGATGTCTAGGTTTCTACGGCAGATGTCGTAGATGGCCTCATTGTCCACCATGAAGGCACAGTCGGAGTGCTCCAAGGTGGTGTGGGTGGTCAGGATGGAGTTGTAGGGCTCCACCACAGCAGTGGACACCTGAGGAGCTGGGTAGATGGAGAACTCCAGCTTGGACTTCTTGCCATAGTCCACAGACAGACGCTCCATCAGCAGGGAGGTGAAACCAGAGCCAGTACCTCCACCAAAGCTGTGGAAGACCAGGAAGCCCTGGAGACCGGTACACTGGTCAGCCTGAGGATTAAAAACAGATGAAAACCAAGGTTGGTTTGACTCGTTAGGTCACTGAATTGTGTTTATTGTGCTTAACAATTAAAATTCACCCACCAGTTTACGGATCCTGTCCAGAACCAGGTCAATGATCTCTTTGCCAATGGTGTAGTGTCCACGCGCGTAGTTATTGGCAGCATCCTCCTTACCGGTGATCAGCTGCTCGGGGTGGAACAGCTGGCGGTAAGTTCCAGTGCGAACCTCGTCTGAAGAGAGATCCAATCAGAAATGCTGGGTTTTAATCTGATAAAGAGACAACTGCATTAGCAATATTTCTAGAGTTTACCAATGACAGTAGGCTCCAGGTCCACAAAGACCGCCCGAGGAACGTGTTTCCCAGCTCCAGTCTCACTGAAGAAGGTGTTGAAGGAATCATCTCCACCTCCAATGGCTTTGTCACTGGGCATCTGTCCATCGGGCTGGATTCCATGTTCCAGACAGTAAAGCTCCCAACAGGCGTTCCCGATCTGGACACCAGCCTGACCGACGTGGATGGAGATGCACTCACGCTGGGATTAAAGGAATAAAATGAATTGGTTTAAATTTAAAAATGAGCTCAAGGAAAACACGTATGTCCTATTTTACAACGTCTTAAAGGAAAATGAAACATCCTGCTTTGATTAAAAATGTGCATTCCATTTTCTTTACAGACGACAGGCAATTTGTGCTGCGACATCAAGCTGCCACTTGCAGGATTACTGTAGGAGATTATCTAGGTCAGACATGTTGCAGTGTGCTGCTCTTTAAAAAGCACCATTCAGAAGCTCTTCGGAGGCTGTTTGCATTTCTGATCTTTTAGATTCAGATATGAGCACCCCAAACTGCAATTTGATCCAGTTTAATGAAACAACTCCCTTTTAAACGCAGGATTGTCTTTAGAATGGGTTATTCTGCAGATATGTGTTTTGTTGAAGGGTTTCAGACAGCTAGTGGGTTATTGGAGCCTTGTGGACAGATAAGGCTGATTTACAGTCACGCACAAACCTACATCAGTCTTATTTAAATATGATGTCAAAATAAATTGTGAGCAAAAACACGTTTTGGAAGCATTTATTCTGACAAATGAGCAGCGTTAATCCTCTACAGGTTTGCACATCAAACAAAGGTGGGCGGAAATCTCCGGTAAATGACCGATTTTCTAATAAAATGCTTTAAAAACACAAATATTGCAAAAACAATCGTGTAAATAACAATTTTAGCTCGTGCTTACCATGGTCGCTCGTCGGTATTATGTAATGTAATGAGACAAGTGCTGAGATGAGCGTGTCTGTCTGCGATGCGCACCGAATGGAGGCTGCTGCGGGGACGCGCCGCTGAATGAAGACAGGCGGGGACGCGCAAACGTGCAGGCAGGGCGAGCAGGGCTCAGACTGACGCAGTAACCATTTACCGCACACACCACCATGTGTGATGCGAGATAAACAGAAGCTGACATAATGAAAATTAATTATTTGAAGCGTTAAAATTGGATTTAGCATCTTTTAAATAAAACTGATTATATATTCTTTGATAAATATCTGATGGGAATTTATTTGGTCTTCTTTCTGGCCTGTGGCTCTCTGATAGCTATCTAGAGTTATATGATCAGTGGGCCTAAGGTTTAACCAGTGAACTCAATTAAAAACAAGATTACAATATTAATAAAAACGAAATTTAGGTGGATTTTTTTAATCTATCCTGATTCTGATTTATATTCTGGGTGGGTTGGGAGATGCTGCCTCCAGAACTCAAAGTGGAAGCTCTCCATCCTCCAGCAGAAACAATAGTTACTAAAGCTTTGACTGGGTCCTGATCCTGGAGATGAGATTACAGTTCAACAGGATTCTTGTCATGAAATGGTGGTTGTTGTAGGACCCAAAACGCAGGAGACAGCCAGGTAATGTGAAAAATGAACAGTTTATTTTCAGGACCAGGATGGTCAGGATGCCAAAACCAGCAGAAACGAACACATGATGCTAACAAACACAGGGAACCGACATTGAGTGGAGAACTGAGCTAGACTGAGGAGGTGGGTGGAGACAAAGGGAACAGGTGCACTGATTACTAATGAGAATGGGCTCCAGGTGTGACTGGTTAAGCTGAGGGATGGGAGGCAATACAAAGGCCCAATTTCAATACTCGCACTGCGCCCTACACCCTTCTGTGAAGTGCGCTTAGAGGAAGTGTGCAGTAAGGCTTCGAGTGCCTAGTACACAAGTGTGCAAATAATTAGCCTTTCGCCGGCCCCACCCCCAAAACGGCTATTGTACAATCACAAATCATAGCAACCGTTACTATCCGACAACTCCAAACAAAATGATGAAGCTAAACCTAATTTATACTACTAAGCATTAGCCTCGATAGTAGTCGTGTCCCCTTCGTTTCCCTTCAGAACCTCCTCATCGAGCTCAACCAGCAACAGCCAAGCATGAGTGCTCCCCCCGCCCGCGGCTGGGCGGAGGTCCGCCTCCCAGACTATCCAAGACCCTTTATTAGACACACCGTGCCGGCAAATCAGCGTAATGGGTGTCTTGAGACGAGGGAAGAGGAATGGGAAGGAAGGGGGCAAGTAGAGCTGGTGCATCCGGTCAGTCGGCTAGGGCTGCTAATACGACGGCTCATGGGAGCGGCAGTGAAGCATCGGATTGTGACTGGGATGAGCAGCTGCGGCGACAGAGGCTGGAGGAGGGTGGCTTTGTGGTCCGTATCAGGGCAGTGGGTGGTGCGCGTTTTCCTACCTCTAACCCAGGGGTCCCCAATCCTGGTCCTGGAGGGCCGCTATCCAGCAGGTTTTGTGGTTTCTCTGCTCAAACACACTTGATTCAGTGGTTGAATCACCTGTGCAGCAGCTCATCAAGCTCTGCTGAAGCCTGCTAATCACTTGCTAATTGAAATCAGGTGTGTTGAAGCAGAGTTACAACTAAAACCTGCTGGATACCGGCCCTTGAGGACCAGGATTGGGGACCCCTGCTCAAACCCGTTGGCGATGTCCAGGGAGCTGAGTGCTGTGTTGGGGGATGTGCTTGACGCTACTGTTGTGTTTAGTGGGCTGTTGTTGGTGGTGTGTCGGTCTAAGTCTCAGTGCCGACTGGCGCTGCAGATTGAGAAGTTTCTGGGGGTGGACGTGGTGGTTTCTGAGTCGAGGTTTGGGTGTATGGTTAAGGGGGTGGTGTATGGTGTTTCGAATGAGGTTTCTGAATCAGAGGTGTTTGACTCCCTGTATGGGGCGACGATGGTGGCTGTTCGACGGCTGGGGTTTAACGCACGTGGGTCTACTCTGCTGCTGGTTACTTTCGACGCGGTGGAGCTCCCTGCTCGTGTCAAGTTGGGTTTCATTAGTTACTCGGTCAGGGCGTATGAGGAACCCCCTTTGCGTTGTTTTAGGTGTCAGGGCTATGGTCATGTGGCCGGTGCCTGTGTGGTGGGGGTGCGGTGTCGGAAGTGTGGGGGGGACCATGAGGGCAGGAGTTGTGATCTACCGCTCAGCTGTTGTAACTGTGGTGAGAACCATCAAGCGGCTTATAGGGGTTGTGTGGCGTATAGGGCGGCGGTGGAGGTGGGGAAGTTTCAGGCTGAGCATAAAGTGTCTTATGCTGAGGCGGTGCGTCGTGCGGGGGTTCGGACTGGTGAAGCCTTTGGGCCTGGTTCAGTGCCAGTGGTAACTGGTGGTGGGGATGAGGGGGCGGGTGTGGTGGTGGTGAGATAAGCGGAAGTTTTTAGCGTTCCTGGTTGAGGCCTTGTGGAGGGTGAAGAATGGGGCGTCTAACAAGTCTGATGTAGCTCGTGAGGTGACGGATGTTGCGGGGACTTTGTTGGGTTTTTCTGGCGTGTCCCCCGAGGAGGTTTGGGGGGCTGCGTGTTTGCGGGGGGTCGGGGGTTGTAGGTCTACTGTGGGTGGTGGGACACCCATGGAGGAGGGGGGTGGGGGTGGGAGTTCGAGCGTGGGGTGAGCCTCCGTGTGGGGTTCGTGTGTGTTCACTGTGTGTGCTGGTGTGGGGGTTGTGTTGACAATGATTTTGTGGGTGCATGGGTTGGGGTTGTTCGTTGTGCCTGTGGTGGGCGGTGGGTTGCGTTGGGTCCAGTGCGTGAGCTGTTGTGGCAGCAATGCGCCTTTTTGGCGTCCAGCCTGCCTTATTTATTGAAGAAGAAGACAAATCAGCATAATATTACCTCAACCGTGTGTCTTATAAACGCACATTAAGCCTTGGCGCAACAGCGGGTGGTGTCATGATCACGTGATGAATTAATGCCGAGCTCCGGTCGGGAACTACACTGCTCACAAAAATTAAAGGAACACTTTTTTTATTGGGCCTGGCATGAAATCAATTAAACCTGTCTGATAATTTTGTGGTTGATTAAGCAGCTGAGGGCATTGTTAATCACTTTCAGCTGTATTGGTGTTCATGGACTTAACGACAGGTGCACTAAAGTGGCAACAATTACAAAATGCTCAAAACAGGACTGGTTTAACATGTGGAGGTCATTTCAAGTTTCTCCCTCTTGACCTTTTTTGGCTGGTTTTCCACTCGTGCTAGTTTTGGCTTGAGTAATTATCTCTACTGGCAGCATGAGGCAATTCCTTAACCCTACAGAAGTTGCACAGGTTGTCCAACTTCTCCAGGATGGCACATCCACACGTGCTGCAGCAAGAAGGTTTAATGTGTCTCCCAGCACAATCTCCAGAACATGGAGGAGATTTCAGGAGACTGGTGGTTATTCTCAGTGAGCTGGACAGGGCCGTAGAAGGTCCACAACCCATCAGCAGGACCGATACCTGCTCCTTAGTGCAAGGCGGAACAGGCTGAGCACTGCTCGTGCCCTACAGAATGACCTCCAGAGGGCCACTGGTGTGAATGTCTCTACCCAAACAATCAGGAACAGACTTCATGAAGATGGCCTGAGGGCCCGACGTCCTGTAGTGGGCCCTGTGCTCACTGCCCAGCACCGTAGAGCTCCACTGGCATTTGCTCAAGAACACCAGAATTGGCAAGTCCGCCACTGGCGCCCTGTACTTTTTACAGACGAGAGCAGGTTCACCCTGAGCACCTGTGATAGACGTGAAAGAGTCTGGAGAAGACAAGGAGAACGTTATGCTGCCTGCAACGTCGTTCAACACGACAGGTTTGGTGGTGGGTCAGTGATGGTCTGGGGAGGCATATCCATGGAGGGACGCACAGACCTCTACTGCCTAGGAAATGGTGCTCTGACTGCCATAAGGTATCCAGATGAAATCCTTGAACCCTTTGTCAGACCCTACGCTGATGCAGTAGGTCCTGGTTTTCTCCTAATGCACGACAATGCCCGGCCTCATGTGGCAAGAGTATGCAGGCAGTACCTGGAGGATGAAGGAATTGAAACAATTGAATGGCCTTCACGATCCCCTGACTTAAACCCAATAGAACATCTGTGGGACATTATGTTT
>SSNS01000832.1:6145-133718 GCA_006937985.1 Aphyosemion australe
ACAGCTCCTCCACTTGGGGCAGGACCTCATCCCTGACCTGGAGAAGGCATTCTACCCTTTTCCGACTCAAGACCATGGTCTCGGATTTAGAGGAGCTGATTCTCATCCCAGCTGCTTCACACCCGGCTGCGAACTGCTCCAGCGAAAGCCGGAGATCACGTTCTGACGAAGCCAACAGGACCACATCATCTGCAAAAAGCAGAGACCTGATCCTTAGGCCACCAAAACGGATCCCCTCACCACCTTGGCTGCACCTAGAAATTCTGTCCATAAAAGTTATGAACAGAATCGGTGACAAAGGGCAGCCTTGGCGGAGTCCAACTCTCACCGGAAACGAGCCCGACTTACTGCCGGCCATAATAATATGCTAGTGACTCATAATAAAATGCTAACAGTTTGATAGTAGTGGGTTAGGTCAACATCCTGGGAGGGTGACGTTCTCTTTTAGGGAAGCAGGATGCAGGTGGGACATCTGGACCACCTTTCTCCTCTGAAACTGCTTCTGTAGATGGTTCAGTAATATCTACATTTGACTCCATGTCCCGGCGTCCACCATCTTCCTCTGGTGCAATGTTCATCCAATCAGTCTCATTTTCTTTTCCTGTCCGATTTCCCTTCTGGTCATGTAGATTTGGTGTAAATGGTTCAGCATCTGGGTTTAAGCTGACAGCTCGGTGACTGTGGTGCTGAGTAGCAGGGAAACGGCACACTAACTCCATGTCATCACCGTCCTCAATATCTGATGTTTCCTCTTGTCCAATAGATTGACATGGCTGTGGATTAGACTTCAATGTCTTAGTTCCTTTTTCCCCTTTGGCACCAGTCTGTGAGTTGTCTATAGGCAGGCTGTCACAGGGGAGCAGGAGGTTGCTATGTAACACATGACTTTTGCCCCCTCCTTCTGGTACTACTTCATACACTGGGCTGATTTCACTCCTCCTCTTTGTAATAATGTGCACTTTATCTTCCCAGAATGATCAGAGTTTACCAGGACCCCTTCTCTCTGACAAGTTGCGTACAAGCACTCGCATCCCAGGCGGCAGGTCTGCTCCATGCACTCTTTTGTCGTATCCTCTTTTCCCTCTGGTTGCCTCTCGAGTGGCAGTTTTGGATGCAATCTCATAGGCCTGCTGCATTCTGTTTTGCCAATCAGCAACATAATCAACATAGCTCTGATGTGCTTCACTTGGCTGTATGTTAAACAGTAGGTCTATGGGCAGCCGTGGGGATCGACCATATAGCAAATAGTATGGAGAAAACCCTGTACTCTCACTGCGGGTGCAGTTATATGCATGCACCATCTTTGACAAGGATCTTTTCCAGTCAGCCTTTTGTGTGCTTGTGAGTGTGCGAAGCATAGACAACAGAGTCCTATTAAATCGCTCTACTTGTCCATTACCTTGTGGGTGGTAACAGGTAGTGTGGGAGCCTCGTACATGGCAACATTTCTGTAACTGAGCCATCAGCTGATTTTCAAACTCCCTGCCCATGTCATGGTGGATTCTCTCAGGGAACCCAAAGCGAAGGGTAAAGTCATCAAATAGTTTTTCCACAACAGTTTTTGCTGATTTATTTCTTGTTGCATAGGCCTGTGCAAAGCGAGTGTAATGATCCATTACTATTAGAATGTACTCATAACCTTGCTTGCAGGCCTCTAAATGCAGAAAGTCAATGGAAACCATTTCAAGAGGACGGGTGGTCACAATTGGCATCAGTGGTGCTCTGGCTGCTGTTTGAGGGCGTTTTGTTTTTAAACACTCACACACTCTAGTCACAAAATGTTCTGTATCTTTCTGCATACTGACCCAGTAGAAACGGTCTCGAATGAGATTCAAAGTCCTCTCAACCCCCAAATGGCCCATTTCTTTGTGCAGTTCTTGGAACACTAATAGATGATGTTCTTTTGGCAGAACCAGCTGAGAGTTATTTCCTGTTTTTCTGTACAGGATCCCATCCTTGCTAATATGTAGCTTTTGCCACTGCCTCAAGAGCACTCTGACACCGAAAGGCTCATTTTTGACGACTCTACGGGAGGGCTGTTGATCCTTTCGTTTATAATACATAACTCTGCTAATCAGGGGGTCTTTCTTTTGACTTTCACTTATCTGCTCTGATGTGAGTGGGGCAAGTAATGTGGGTGAATATGCATCCTTTACTTAGCCTAGTGAACTAGACCAATTCTTGCTTTGCAGAGTTTGGTCTAGGCACGCTTCATTGGAACCCTCGCAGCCTAAACCACTGCTGTGTCTATCCAATCACAGCTCGCTATAGTTTTGGTTGGGCCAATCACAGCGCTCTATATCATGGGCCAATCACAGAGCGGGAGTAGCCGATGACGTCAGCGCTGCGGCCGCGAACCCAAGCAACATGGCGGCAACTCGGAAAACACGTTGGTTTGAAACGGCTTTGTCATCAACATTGGATTATTTAGACTCCAACGTGCGTAAGTCTGTCTGATATACTTAGCGGCTTCTTATTTTTATCAAACAAAGTAGTGCAATGTCCCAGTACACCTGATATTCGCGTGTTTTTCATACAAAAACGACAGAAATCATTGATGTTAGACGCCATTAAAGCCTCCCGCGTTTCCGTCGCCGTGATTACGTCATGTTGTTCGTTACTCTGATTGGTCCTAGCGCTATCCAATTGCGTGCTGACATTTTGAAAGACAACCGTTGATCCCGCCTCACGACTGAGAGCCGTCAATGGTTCGTGGCCAGACTATATATTCACATATATAGGATGGCTTGCCAGGCTATCCTTTACTAAGTCCAGTGCATTAATGTGACCTGAGGTTGCCCAGGCTAATGGAGCATCTTTGAGCACAGTCACTCCCTGAATTGATGCACTAATCACTTCCTGAGTTATTTCTTCGGTGCACTGCTGCACCAAGTCATTGATGTCCAGTGGCATGCGGGAGAGGCCGTCTGCATCTGCATTGTGTCTGCCGGGTCGATATTTAATAGTAAAGCAGAAATCCGCGAGTTCGGCAACCCATCTGTGACCTGTGGCATTTAACTTGGCTGTCGTGAGAATATAGGTCAGTGGGTTATTATCTGTATATACAGTGAAGTGAGGCGCGTAATATAGATAATCTCGAAATCTTTCACATATTGCCCATTTTAATGCTAGGAATTCTAACTTCCCTGAGTGCATGTGGTAATTTTTCTCAGGTGGGGTTAGCGTCCTAGAGCCATATGCAATGACAGCCATCTTGTTATTTTGTCTCTGGTACAGAACTGCTCCCAACCCTTCCTGGGATGCATCAACATGTAGGATGAATGGTTGTGTGAGATCTGGATAGCCAAGGATGGGAGGCTCAGTTAGTTTGTCTATCAGTGTATTTAGTGTCTCTTGGTGATTCTGTGTCCAGTGAATGGGAGTGTTTGTTGGAAGGTTACCTTTAATTCTTGCAGTGCTGCCCTTCTGTTTCCCTTTACACTTCCCAAATGGTGTGTTCTCAAGGGAAGGGGTGAGAAGCTGGTAGAGAGGCCTAGCTATCCTGGAGAAGTTAGGTATGTATGCTCGGTAATAGGAGAGGAATCCAAGCATTTTTCTCAGGTCACCTACAGTTGTCGGAACTTTGATTTTTAGTGCCTGAACTGGTGCCACTTCTGCCGGGTCCATGGTATAGCCCTCACCAGAAACAAGACGTCCAAGAAATCTCACCTTCTTTTTAAACAATTCACACTTCTTTGGGCTTAGCTTTATTCCATGCTTCTGATATCTTTGCAACACGGCTCTCATGTGGTGGACGTGCTCCTCAAAACCTGGGCTGTGAACTAAATTGTCATCAAGATAAGGCTGACAAATAACATCCCTCAACCCAATCAAACATTCCTCCATGCTCCTTTGAAATTCTGCTGGAGCAGCACTCAAGCCAAATGGGATCCTGGTCCACTGGTATAGACCCCAGGGTGCTATAAAAGCTGTTAAGGGCTGACTTTCTTCATCCAAAGACCTTTGATGATATGCCTTTCCTTGATCCAGCACAGAAAACATGGAGCTGCCTGTGAGAGAGTCAAGCATGTCTTGGATTCGGGGAATGGGGTGGCGGTCAGGAACAGATTTCCTGTTTAGTTCCCGGTAGTCACAGCACAACCTCAGAGACCCATCCTTCTTTCTCACACACACTACTGGTGATGCATATGGTGATCGTGACTGAGTTATCCAGCCCCTATTCAGCAGGTCTTGCAGGTATTCTTTAACTTCCTGATGTAGTGGTTTTGGAACTGATATATGTCTTTTTCACTGGGGTCTTATCATGCAGAGTGATGTGAAGTTTCATAGAAGGAATTGAATCTATGTCATCGTCATCATAGGAGAATGCATGACACTCTTCTCTCAGTAACTGCCTCACAGTTTTCCTCTGGCATTAATTTAAGTGGCTGAGGTCAACTGGAGGATCCCACTGTGGGGGCTTCTATGTCTCTGCTTTGCAGTTGCCCACCAGACTGCATGGTCGCTGGTTTCGCCTGAAAACAGTATCCTCTTCTTTTGCTTTCCACAGTAGTTTTTCTTTCAAGCCAATTGCTCTGAACAGAAAGTTCTGGGCAGATTCTTTTGGGTCTTGTGAAACATTCATAAGCTGATGGAGAAGGTCTGAGGAAGAGTCAACTTTAAAATGGCTCTTTAAGATAATTTTCAGAGTAGATAATGTCAATCCTCTTTTAATTTCCAGCATCTCCCTTAGATGGAGGCCGGGGCTGATGGCACGTATGACTGCTTCAAGGATCTCAGTCTCTCCATGTCTTTTCCGCTGCCCAGACTCTATCTGGTTGATCAGGCTTGTATAGGACAATTTATCTCTCTGACTCGCTTCTCCAATCTGCCCACAAATTCGAAACTCCCTTCTCAGGGTCACCTCTTATATAGTTGGTAGCAGAGCACTGGCTGGTTCCGTATCCACTCCTTGAGCCTTCATGCTCACTTTATCCTCCAACAGCCCAATTTCCTCCCCCCAGCACTGTTAGGCTCGGTTTTGTTCTTCCTGCAATTTCTTGTACTTGTCCTTTAGTGAAGTTAATAGACCTTGTTGAATTTGTATGTGTTCTGGTGTTTTGGTATCTTCCAAAGTCAAAGACCCCATGAAGCCCAGTAAACTCTGGAGAAACTGTTCAAATGATTCAGCATCCAATTCATTTTCAGTGTCATCAAGTGTCTTCTCAGCTAACCTGATGAGGGTACGTCGAGCTTGGTTTGTAAATCCTCCTGAAGGCTCATTACTCTTGAGGTGTTTACAAACTTAGATGAGCTCTGATTTCTCCAACATCAGCAGCGATTTGCTTACTTCATCCTGTAGCTGCTCCATTTTTTTTTCTCCTGTTGTTTTCTAGGTTCGTCTCTTGTGCATTGTTCTCTAGTAGATTAACTCTCCTGGCTGTGCTCGCCAATTATGTTACGGTGTAAACAATGACGTCACACTGGCTTGTTGGCACCGTCAAATTTATTAGGTCTGTAAAGTTAAAACAAGAGCTCATGTAAATAACAGCCGCTACACAGCGCTCAACAGTCCATTAGCAAAACAGCGATCTCACTGTCTGGTCTCGCGCTGATCACTGGACTACAAATGGAACAGATAACAGTCGATCCCTTTCTTTTACTTTTGGGATTTTCAATAAATCTAATCTGCTTCCCTATTTAACTTTTATAAACATTTATATCATTCTGCCCATATCGTGGAACACATTGGTTGTTCTATTAACGCAGGAGGCGGCTTCTTAACTCTCATTCCATTACCCCTGCCCTCTGAATATTGCCTAACGGCTGGAGCGGCACTCACACCATAAAAGTAGACCAGCTGTCAACTACAAACTCATCAAAATAAATCAGTATGCCGATTTATGTTAAACACCACCACCAATCTAAGAGAGAATATCTTAATAACATCACCAGCTCACCTGTAAAGTTAAAACAAGAGCTCATGTAAATAACAGCCGCTACACAGCGCTCAACAGTCCATTAGCAAAACAGCGATCTCACTGTCTGGTCTTGCGCTGATCACTGGACTCCTTTATGTTGGTGTAGCGATACTGACCCCTAGTGGTGAGTTACTGGTACACTGGCAGGTGAGAATAAGGTGAAAATAAGATACCTCACATCTCTTTCATCAGCATTGACTAATGGGTTCTCCTCTAATCATCAAACACAACATTTACAGGGAACAGAAAACCCCAAACAAAACCTATTTGCAAAGATGATTATTCTGACACGGCATATGTGCCACACAAACATCTATTGTCCCCACCTTGGAGCCAATAATCATAATTTTCAAGGGAAGGTTGACCCTGAAGCTATACAAGCCCAAAAAACCTGACATATGACTATAAAGCATTTGTCTTGAGTGAAGCCAATAAAAATATCAAAAAATACAATATAAAAAATAAAAAAATTAAATAAAAATTTAAAAAGAACTTTGTATATGTACTGTAATATATAAATTAAAAATATAATGAAAATTTAAAGATAACATTTAAAAATAAAAAGGAACATCTGTAAAAACTATGTATTAAATTATGAGCCGAGAGGAATATTTAGAATTGATGTTGGTGAGAAATATTAATGAAAAATGACAAGTTTGTGAACTGGACACACAGAATTTGATAGTAAACAGGTAAAAATATTACACACTGGGGCTTTAAAAGTGAAACTTTCACATTCATGGTAGCCAGAAGAGTGAAATCATTTACACAAAGAGGTGTGCTTTCAACTATCAACAGCCGGTTTGATCTGCTTGGTCTTATAGCACCTATTACCATCAAGGGGAAATTCCTGGTGTGGCATCTCACTGGTGACTGCTATAATTGAGATGACCCTCTTCCACCTGAGAAAGTGGCAGAGTGGATTGAGTGGCATGCGTCTCTGCAAGCTTTAGAACATTTTCAAACTGCAAGAGCATACGCGCAACCCCTTTCTCTTCTGTTCAGCGCAAATAAATACACATTTTCTCAGATGCTTCCACAAAGGCCATTGCAGCTGTAGCCTACTTTAGGCTGGTCGATGCAGAAGGGAAGTGCCATGTTGGGTTCATCATGGGGAAGGCCAAGTTGGCTTTATTAACAAGTCATACTGTTCGAAGACTTGAGTTGGGAGCCGCTGTCCTAGCTGTGGAAATGATGGAACTGGTTGTGAGTGAACTGGACATCACCCCTGACTGTTTGAAGTTTTATACAGATAGCTAAGTGGTGCTGGGGTATATTAATAACAAAACTAGGTTTTATGTATATGTTAGCAACAGGGTGCAGCAAATTAGAAGGCCCATGCTCCATGAACAGTAGAAAAGTGTCCACACCAGTCAAAACCCTGCTGATGTAGCTACAAGGTCAATTCCTGCAGGCCAGCTTTTAAAGACCAACTGGCTTACTGGCCCAGCCTTCTTAGCACATTCTGGAGTCACAGGTCTGATTGTGGAAACATCATATGGCCTAGTAGATCCAGACTCTGATGCTGAGGTTTGGTGTCACACAACCACAGTCTTGGACTTACAGGGGGGTCTTATCTCTTATCGCTTTGAAAGATTTTCCACATGGCATACCTCTCTCAGACCTCTGTGTAAAATCCTGTACAACAGAACCATTACTACAAGCTAAGTCTGGCATTCTCAGATGCGTGCAAAGTGAAGCATACCAAAGTGAAATCACTTATTTGGCGAAAGGCAAGGCTGTCCCTCACAACAACTGTCCCTGTCCTTAATGACAAAGGACTTTTGAGAGTAGGTGGACGACTCCAGCATGCACCTTTAAATGCGCAGAAGAATCCAGTCATTGTTCCTGCCTGCAGCCATGTGGCCACCCTACTTATCAGGTTGTATCACAAAAGGGTTAAACATCAAGTCTTCACTGAAGGAGCTCTTCAAACTGATGGCCTCTGGATTATGGGCGCAAGAAAATCCATTTCCATTAATCTACACAAATGTGTCTTAACAAGCTGCAAGGTAAACCTACAGAACAGAAAATGGCATACCTTAAATCAGAACCTCCCTTTACCAATGTGGGTCTGGACTGTATTTGGTCCATGTACTATCTCCACACGCTGTGCCCAAGGAGGTGCAGCACAGCAAAATATGGGCTGTACTTTACACATGCTTTAGTGTTCATGCAGTGCATGTCAAACCTATAGAATTAATGAATACATCAAGTTTCATCAATGCTTTACAGCGCTACTTTGGCCTTTGTGGGACTGCAATAGTGATTTGTTCACATTGTGGGACCAGCTTCAAGGGAGCCTGCAAGGAACTGCAAATACTGTTACAAGAAGGGTCTAGTGTCACTAGAGCCAGGAGTGGTGGAGGCTTTTTTGCTGGTTGGCTCAGGGAGCAGGCGGAGATGATCGGTTTCCTGGAGTGGCCTTTGTGTTCACCCCTTGTTTGACCGGATGTCCCGCTGTTAGCTTCTGTCTGAGCCAGAGATTGACCTTTCCCTGATGGACTGTGGATGACTTGGTGGTTCTGCATCTTCTACTCAGGGTCACTTGAAGGCTGTGTGGGGGACTTAGCTGCAAGTCTTTACGAATGGCTCTAAGGATCCGGTAAGTGGCAAGTTGGGCAGTTCTCCAGCTGGGCATTCGCCTTGGGTGCCGTATTTCTGATTGTTGCTCCATGTTTACGGCGATGCTGGTGGCTATTGTGCTTGCTCTGTGTTGGCTGGAGGATGGGGCATAGTGGCATCCCGGATGTGTTCTTTTTATCTTCTGTACGTTCATTCTGTGTATCTTTTACTTAATCATGTTACTTTTTGTTCTTTTTAGTTGGGAGGCATCCAGAAGGGAGGTGTGGGTATGCAAATAGATTTTACTTTTGTGTCTAAAGTTTGACCATGTGACATACCTTTCATCATTTGCAGTTTCTGCTGTCTGACCCTGTCCTCCAGTAGCTCTGTGGGATAAAAAGGATGCAGATAAAACACTTTTGTCCTTCACTGAAAAAAATCATGATTACCACAAGAGTCAAATGTTGGATCAATGATGCTATTAATTGAATAACCAATACAAGTTTTTCTGTATATTTTCAGAGTTTTAAAAGATTTACATGAGCGAAATCAATCATAGAAAGCAAAGTACAAAAAAGTTTATTTGGACAGTGATTTATGCTGTCTTTCAGGAAATCAGTAAAAAGAGATGCTGGGTAAACTGTTAGCTCGTCTCACTGCAGCTAGCCAAGGAGTCACTGAAAAAGTGCCAATATAATGGATGAGATTTGATTGAAAAAGGATGACTTTTAAATCTAAATGACTGAAGAAATAAGCAACGCAGAAAGCTACCTGCATGCATGTTGGCATTTCCTTCTTGACTGAAATTCCCATGAATGATCACAGCTTTGGTGACACCTTGGAAACAGACTATCTTTTGATTTTTGAAAAAGGTAGTTGAAGGTTCAGTAGATTATAGAATGTAATGGGGACACCACAGGTGACTGTTTCAGGTGGTTTTGACCACACTTATTTTTCTAAAAGCCCTTATTAACAAGTGCTTAGCCTACAAGTTGACTGACCATTCACCAGGATGCAACTAGGATGGTGCCATCTAGAGCCCCTTTTATGAAAGGCAAGGCAGCTTTATTTGTATAGCACATTTCAAACACAGAGGTGTCGCGAGTCGACTTGCCGGGCCAGCTGCAAATTGCTGTTAAAATCTCTAGGGCCTCGACTCACGATTCTGTGTGGTGGGCCTGTTCTAAAGACCCCTCCTGCAGGACACCCTTACTCTGTGGAGAGATGTTCATTCATTCTAATAACCTGGATGTGCACTGCTGTAATTTTGTCTAATTAATTGTTTTATATTTGCTTGCCATATTATTCATGCATTTATCTGATTATTTATTTATGGGAAAACACATTGCTGTAAGCTCAAAACCACAACTAACCACTTTCTCCTCACTTTCCTCTGTGAAACAGGGGCAGAGATTGAGGGCGAACCCTTGGGATGAAATAAAAACAACAATCAAACTCACCAGTCTGTGTTGTCAAAGATAATGAAGGAGGCCCCAAGTAGAGTACGTGGCCCTTACTCAATGGGTAAAGGAAGTTTATTAAACAAATTGCAAAATTTATCCAAAGTCAAAAAATATCTCACAGCAATCAAAATCAGCTGTCTAACAACAGGCTCTATCTAGAAGTTCCTCTGTCTGTCACACACCCCCCTTACTTTTTTTCCTCTCTCGGCTTTTAAAGCTCCGCTTTCTAAGCTTCCTCCCCCTCCTGCACCATATCCACCTTAAAGGTCACATCTGATTTCTTACATAGCAACAGGATGTCACATTTCTATTTCTTACTACACATAGCGAGGTTCTCGCTTCTTTCATCCTAAAAACATCTCAGGAGTCACTTCTCGCTCTGGTTAGATGAGACACGCTTCTGTTTCTCCGCTGTGGTTTTCAGAGGGCGTATTCGAGAGCTTCTGTTGTCAGCAGCATCCTTTGAAGGTCTGTGGTCACATCACACTCTTTGCAGGTGAAATCTAAACCAAAGTTTATTCAACATTCAACTTCTTCTAGGAGACCTGAAGTATATAACATTTATGCATGTTGGCTTCAAAAACACATAATAGCATTTTTAAGATCTAATTCTAGCTGATTACAAGCCTAGCTCTACAAAACAAGGTTTTTATATCATCAAGCATCAATCAAAGCTTTCTTCACTGGTTCCACAACCTCTGAGGCTGGACAAAAGGTTTCCCCCAGAAGAGTGAGGCCAACTCAGGCCTCTAAACTTCAACATGCCCCTGGAAACCATGGTCCAGCTGGAGGCATCGGTTGAACTGGAGGAGAAATCATGGGTCGAACCTGTGACAGGGGTGGAAGCTGGTTAGGCGCTACAGACTGAATCTGTGGCATTGTTGTCATAGGAGTAGGAGTGGACACCAGCGTCCATTCTCGAGGCATCATGGGCTGGTTCTTATGTGGGTACGGGATGTTTCCTGCCCAAGGCACTTCCGGGCACCTCGGTGGTGGTATGGCCTTCACCCATGTCGGCCCCATGGGATGAAGCTCGGCTGGTCTGGCATCGGCTCATCTGTTGCCTTCATCGTGAGGTCCCTGGTTGGTCTTGGCTCGCTGCGCTCTTGCGTGTAATCTCCCACTTCGGTAGCGATCCAGCACCACTCCGCTCCCCCATTTCGTTCCTTGAAATGGGTCAATGTGCAAGGATGCCATTTCTCCTTTTGCTCAGGAGCGACCCGGATGGGGTCATAATAATTTATCACCTCTGATTTGGTGATATGTTCAATAATATCTATTTTTCCCCGTGTTCGGTTTCCCTTATGGGCTGCACCTTCTGTGACTAACACAAATTTTTCCCACATGGTTGGTCCCCACGGTCTCCGAAGTGAAAGCCCCAGGTCATTCCGTTATAACGGTACTCTGAGTAGGCCTTAGTTGAACTAATATCACTTATCTGCGGACCTTGTGATCTCACTAGTGTAAGGCCCACCTTGGCTCCAAATCTCTGCATCTTCAGAAATGGTGGTGTCATATTTACTCCTTTAAGCATTTTCTCTTCCCAGGTAACAGGAACTGTAGCTGGGTTAAGCAACGCCAGAATGTTAGCCAACCAAAACACAGTAGATAATGTTTTGTTCTTTGGTCTACATTTTAATACTTCTGGTGACAAATTCTTAATCCACCATTCCCCAAACAGAGTATCATCAAGGGGTGTCTTCCCAGGCGTTGGAGACGCTCTCGGGGGGAAATGCCCCATTAATCCATGCACGTCCACATTCCACATTTTTCTAGATACATCAGTGTGCCACTTTTTTGATGTAGCATTTACTGGCCACTCAGCGTGGATAGTTTTTGGGATCATCCCAGGATAGGGTCCCCGTACATGCCCTCCAACTGGCAAAAATTCCATATATACTCCTTCCACCAAGTGGTGGGATTTTTTTCATCACTAGTCACTCGCTTTATACACTCCCACACTCTGTCAGGCTCACCTTCCTCCCAAGCCTGTCTGGGGATGACCATATAATATTCAGTTAACCCATCAGGGAGACTTCGATTCCTCACATGAGGTGCATTAATAAAGCTCAATTTTACTCCTCGTGGAGCTACATGTAAGGTCATCGGCACCACTGGTCGGTTGAGTGGAATCTCCTTGTGCGCCGAAAAGGCCTTATTGTTATTCATAACAATGGTTCTGGTTTTAGCAGCCCTCTGTGCCTGTGGCTTTTCCACAACCATTCTAGGCCGTCTTATTATCCGGTATTAACTTGGTTTCTTCCCGCTCTGGTGGTGTAAAACTCCCCATGGGGGGACGAACATCTCCTTCAACTGCCCATATCTCACCATCAGCCTTGGTTCCGTTCGGGAACGTCTCCAATCTGAAAATAGTGCAGTTAGCGTCTCGGGTCTGGCCCGTCTCATATTCTGTCCAGGCATTTACTCTTCCATATTGGTAAGTTGCCTGAGTGCATGTCACGTTCTGCACTCCACTGACATAATCCCATACTCTTAATTTCCCTTCCTCCCATTCCAGCAGCCCATAGGTGAAATGTGTGTCATTCCTAACACGCTTGAGCTTTTTCAGCCATTTCAACCAGCCAGTAGAATGGGAGGTGCAGTCTTCTCCTTTATCAGGGATTGGACAGCCCAGGGTAAGTTTTTCCTTCCATTTTGTTACATTAAAAGCTTCCTCTCTTGCCTCCATGCATGAGGTATTAGGCAGCTTCAATTCACCTTTTCTTTTTGTCACCCATCCTTTCGCCACAGCTTTGGTGTAATATCTTTTAATTTTAGTCATGGGTATGGGCACAGAAATTATAATTATAAAAAAAATTAATGCTGCCACACAATATTTGACTGCCCTTCTGCAGCAGCAGGTTCCCATGGCTCTTGGCCTTGGGCGTGGCCTCGCCTCGTCCTCCTCGCTCCATTCACTGAGGTCGCTCATTCCTGTGGAGACGAGGGAACGAAGTGAGTAATTTTAGTCTCTGGTCTGGCGAGTCTTTAGGAGAATCAAGAGCTCCAACACGCTGGCAGATAGACTTAACGCCTGAGTGTGAGATACTTTGCCATTCTGGTTCCATCCTGGATAACAGATCTGCATCAATGTTATTCCGTCCAGGCCGGTAAATTACGTCAAAGTCATACACTGACAGGTCTGACAGCCACCGATGTCCTGTTGCATTGAGTTTGGCAGTACTAAGGACATACGTTAGCGGATTGTTGTCAGTGCGTACTGTGAAGCGAGCTCCATATAAATAGTCGTGGAACTTTTCGACTATTGCCCACTTTAAGGACAGGAACTCCAGTTGATGGATGGGGTAGTTTCTTTCAGAGGAGCTTAGTTTGCGACTGGCAAATGCCACAGGTCTCAGTCCTTCTGGGTATTCTTGATAAAGAACAGCTCCAAGTCCACTTAGGCTTGCGTCAACATGCAACACATATGGCTTGTTTGGGTCAGCGAAAGCCAATACTGGGGCATTTGTGAGACACTGTTTGATTCGTTCAAATGCCTCGGTACATGACTCATCCCATCTGTCTCCAAACGGTTCTCTCTCATCTAAGTAGGTATTGTTTGGTTTCTTTTTAGGACTTTTCCCTCGTTGTGTGGGGGCATATCCTTTAGTAAGGTCAGTCAGAGGGCGAACTATTGACGAGTAGCTTTTGATAAATCGTCTATAGTAGCCACAGAAACCTAAGAATGATCTTAATGTTTTCAGATTGTGGGGTCTTGGCTAGTTGGTAACAGCTTCTATCTTTGCTGGGTCAGCAGCAATGCCATCAGCTGAGACAAGGTGGCCAACGTACTTGACTTTTGATTGGCAGAACTGACACTTACCAAGTGAAATCTTTAGGCCTACTTCCTGAAGTCGGTCAAGGGCTTTTAGCAGCCTTTCCTCGTGTTCCTCTAACGTTCGACCAAACACAATCAAGTCATCTAAATACACAAGGACTTGCAGGAGGTTCATGTCGCCAACCGCTTTCTCCATCAAGCGTTGGAAGGTCGCGGGTGCTCCAGTGATTCCTTGGGGCATTCTCTCAAACTGGTAGAAACCCAGTGGACAGATAAAGGCAGTTTTTTCTTTGTCCTCCTCTTTCATGGCAATCTGATAATAGCCACTTCTCAAATCCAACACGGAAAACCACTTGCTACCTGAGAGGCAGTCAAGTGCTTCATCAATGCGTGGTGTAGTATATTGGTCAGGTATGGTTCGGCTATTCAGCGTGCGGTAGTCTATACACATCCTGACATCTCCATTCTTTTTTCTGACGATCACTATTGGGGATGCATAAGGGCTTCTGGACTCTTTGATGACATCAGCTGCCAGCAGTTTCTGAATGTGTCGGCGCACATCATCAATATCTGCGGGGGCAATGCGTCGGGAGCGTTCACGGAATGGTCTTGAATCTGACAGACGGATGCTGTGCTCGACACCCTCGGCTAACCCTACATCGAGCTCATCTAGGGAGAAGACTGCTGCTCTTTCAGTTAACTTTTGACGTAGCCTTGTCTTCCATGGTTCCGGGACTGGCGAATCTCCAAAGTCAATCTGACTAGAATCAAAATGCTCAGGCTTGGACTGGTGACCAGGCATTGTGGTAACAACATCAGCGACAAGGAGACGCCCTACAATAGTGCCAGCAGGTAAGTTTACACTCTTTATTGACTCATTTTGAATCAGAACTGTACATTGGTCATTTTCAGCAGCACTACTTGGCATTACCATTGGCTGAAGTAATACTTCCACAGGCAGTAGACCACTGGCAGAGGCTTCAGCCATCAGAATTTCATTGGGGAATGGCTGGTCTAGCATAACAGTACAGAGGGCTTTAATACTGCTGCCTGCGGGTATGGTTAAAGATCCAGGGCCTTCCCATTTTACAAAGCCTACTGCATCATCCTCTTCCGGGTTTGATATGGGAATGCTTGTCTTTGTACTGGGGCATGAACTCTGAATGTCAAAAGCATGGGCTGAAACTCCAGGGATGTCACTGCAAAGCTGAGCCAATCGTTTCGAAAGACTGGCGTTGGCATTGGTCCCTATGATTACAGGTGTTTGATCAGGACCCGGTGGATCGGGGCAAATCAGGGCTAGAACTGACATGGTTGCTGGGGCTCCAGCCACCTTCTTGGGGAACTCCATATCCACAACCACATAGCCGAGATAAGGGTAGCTAGAGTCACTTAGACCCCATATGTCGAGCTTGTTCACTGAGTGAATGGGCGTATTTGACAGGTATTTCCTGTACCAGGACTCAAAAATGATGCTAACACGGGAGCCACTGTCCAAAAGTGCATCACAAAGGTGTCCATTTATCTTTAATGGCTCCACTGAGGACGGACCTATTAAACCATCAGGTATGCCTACAGGCTCAAGCAAAGTCACTGCACTTTTTCTCACTGTGCAGTCAGGATCGAGAAGGGGTGTGGCTTCAGCATTGGACTGTTGGTTATTGGTCTTGGCTTTCTTGAGAGCTTGGAGCAGTCTCTGAATAACTTTGCTTTGGTTTTCAGGTCTGTTACATTTTCCTGCCATGTGACCATTTTCTCCACAACGGTAGCAAAAGCGTTCTCCACTCTCAGTTAAAGACCTATCTGGTGTGTTCACTGCCATTACAACTTGTGGAGCTGCATTTTGACGTCTTGGAGTTGTTGAGTTCACTTTTTGCTGTAAGTGCTTGACCTGTTTTCTTAGCGCTATTACTTCAGGATCCAAACTTATTGCTGTATCAGTGTTAGCTGGACACTGTTCAGTTATTTGCACTTCAGGTCGAGGTTGAGTGACAAGTGCTGCAAACATTGACTTGACTTCTTTTATTTCTGCTCGCAGATGTTGTAATTCTGACTGTTTGTTCTCTGCTTGTACTTTAGCATGAACAGTGTGTACTGACTGGTTGAGCTTTACTTTGGAAGCTTCGTATTCTTCCTCTGTCCGAATCTCTTTTAACAGTTCTAGGAAGGTTGGGGGCTTGGTTCGCCTTTCTCTTAATCTTAGTTGCAATAACATTAAATCAGCATTAACTGTCCCTTTAAGTAGCTGATCAACTCTAGCTGTGTCCATTTTACTGGCTGGCAAGCCACCTCGTTGTACAACTTTAGTCAGCGCACGCTCAAGCCTCCTGAGGAAGTCCGACAACTTTTCGCCACGTTGTTGCTGTAGGAGCCTGAAAGAAAAGTACAGGTCATCACCGGACTCAGCTAATCCAAAAGCACTTTCGAGGGCCTCTAAGCACTGTACTGGAGTAATATCTGGATCTGATAGGCGTACTGCTTTAACTACTTCCAGAGCTGGTCCCTTTAAACTCTCCATTATCCTTCTCCTTTTTTCCTTGTCAGAGCCATCCGTTTCCTCAACCATCAGGTATGCTTGCTCTAGCCAATGGTCAAACTGTTCCTCTCCAGCCGGAGTAGGTACAATACCTGAAAAGACCCGCAGGCGGCGATATCCTCCACTTTCTGAGGTAGGTTTGTTTGTTTTGTCTATTAAATTAATAACAGCACGAATGAGGGACTCTTCAGGAGATGGGGTATGTTGTGGCTCTGGGACCAAAGCTTGTATGTCATTCAGAGTCCTCCCCTCTGCCTGTAACAGGGCATTCAGTTTAATGGTAAAATCATCTTGAGGACTGGGCTTAACAAAAGCAGTGATGATTGGCCAGGCGGCCAACCCTTCTACTGATGTCACTTCCTGTGGGACATTTTCTCCTGTGACTTTCTCTCTGCATTCACAAAGTACGAGCACTTCATTGTCAGTATCACTATACATCCTTCCTCTGACTCGGACCCGCCCAAGACACTTAATAGTTTGCATTGTTTCTTCAATGACTGCAATTTCTGTGTTTTCAGGAACGACTATCAGCAGGGTATGACTCTCATCAAGTGCTTCTCCACGACACCACTTCTTCAGCTTGTGAACTAGTGTGCTTGCCATGTTGTACGTGTGTAAATGTGAATATCAAGAGTGAAAATATATCTTAATGTGACTGTTGGAAACTAAAGCACAGCAAATACAGACAAATCCTATTTAACCTCAATGCTATCCCAGCGGTGCCTCCATTTTATGTAGCCCACCTTTACCCTCTGGATTAGGTAAGGGCTCCCTAGATTCAATATGTAGCATTAAAGATTAAAATGTCCCTTTGAAATACTGTACCTCAATTCCTAATATATTCCTAAATAATGTTATTACTAGTTTCCTTTGACTCACAAAGTTTTAATTAACACAATGACCAAACGTAGTTAAATTTCAACCAGTAATTTACTGAATTATTAAATTTAAACAACATAAACAAATACATAAACTCAAACTTCAGTTATGACTCAAATATGTGAGGGGCCCACTCACCATTCACACACACTAGCTGGCTCCTACCACTATAAAAATCCTCAAAGTTGCAGGCCTGAGTGAAGCTAGGGAGCGGTGAGGCCCAAAACAGAATGACCACTTCACTCTCAGTAGAGCAATCAAACAAAAAGAGGTACCTGATTTTGTAGCTTAATGGACTCACTCATAACCAAATCCTTGGGAAAGAAGCGTCAAACTGTGTCCCATCTGCTGTTCCTAGTCCAAGCTCACTCTCCAACGAGCGACGTCCGAGCACTGGTCCTGGTCCAAGCTCACTCTCCAACGAGCGACGTCCGGGCAAAAAGTACAAAAAATATAAAAAAGTAATCCAAAGCAGTCTCTAGCAGTCAGTTAACACGTCACTCACGACTTTCTTCACCTCCAGGCCGGAACAATGAAGCGGTAGTCTCCACAGCAAGCTGAATTAGCTTAACTATGCTCCAAGTGCTACCTTCACTTAGCCAGTGAAAGCTAACTGTCCAATAAACTGCTTTAAAGTCCTAATGCACATTAAACGTCAGGACAAACTTCGAGCTAAAGTGTCCACAAGTAGTCCAAGAACCATTAAACAAGCGTACATTACCGACCATTAGGTTAATGATCCAGAAACTTATTTAATTACTCTGCTTCGGACATGTGCGTCTTTTTCCCGTCCCTCTCGTCGTCAAGCTCTCACTTCCTCTCTCATGCAATCGCATCTTAGCACTTCCTTTTTCCAGAATAAAACCAAAATAAAATACATCAAAAGCATTTCAAACATTGCTTTCTTTTAACTTATACTTCACCACATACATGAAATACAATATTAATAATACTTTTAACATTTGATTAACTTCAGCTTTTAACCCTTTTTTAAACTGTAACATGCTTTATGAACTTTATTAATGCACTAACCTGTTTGTCAGGGTTACAGCTATATCCATGCTGCTTTTATATTTCCCCGGCCGCACTTGAGCTCTAGCTCGCTGGGGGTTCACTTTGTATCTTATATCCGGTATGGTACGTTCATTAAGAGCCCTTAAATCATGTACCAACCAGTGTTTCCCATTTGGTTTTGGCACCATCTGGATCGGCGTGACTGTGAGGCTTTCTTTTACCTCTTTTAAAACACCCTGCCGGGTTAAATCAGACAATAATTCATCCAAATCTTCTTTCCCATTCCTTATAGGATACTGGGGCACTCGAGGCGGAGGTGTAGCTCTGATCACATAAGGTTCACCTTTATACAACTGTTACGACTGGTGATGGTACTGGTGAAGGACGTCGTGACATAAAAGGCGTGGAGTCAGGATTTGAAAAGCAAACGTTTTTATTACCAATACGTGATCCAAGCAAACTGAGGATCACTAGGTCTAAGACCACGACTAGAACTAAGGGTGTCCTCAAAGGAGGAAAAGGGACAGCAACTTAAGAAAACACAAAAGCTGGAGCCCAGCTCCACTATTGATCAATTAACTAAAATTAAACCCCCATTAAATCTCAAAGGAGTCTAAGACTCTACAATTAACTCTTTTGTTTAAAGTAGAAGCTAAACAAAAAGAAGTCCAAATAAACTAAAGGCGAGCACTAGGCTGTTAAGGTAATGGTAACACAAAATGGCAATAATGAGTACCTCAAAGCTCCTTTTAGCAAACAAGCTAAACTTCACGGAGAAAACTCAAAACGCTGGTTAACTTAACCAATAAAGAAGCTCCACTGAGCAAACACCAAGGCAGGCTAAATTAACCAGTAAAGAAGCTCCACTGAGCATACACAAAAAGTCACTTAACTGAGCAATTACGCTCCACAGAGCACACTCACCCCAAGAGTTCCACTGAACTTTAAACCACCAAAGCTCAATTAAAGTACACCAGACTCAGACTCTATGTCTGTCTGTTCTCCAGCACTCAGTGTATCAATTAGCAACGCAATCTCTCTCCAATCTCCCTCCCCTTTGGGTCTGCAGGCGTCTCCCTTTTAAAGGCTCTCAGGAGCTGATGAGGAATTGAGACCAGCTGGGAAGGCATGAGGAAGGAGGAGTCGCTCTGCTTGGCAGGGAGCTGGAACAGGAATTCTGCTCTGGTGCAGGTGGCCATAACACCCCCTCCCTTAAAAGGAAAAAAAAAAACATTAATAGACACAAGAAATAAATCCTTCTTTTTTTTTTTTCTATGGCCAGTATCTCAAAAGTCCCATCAACATCCTAGTAAAATCACCACTGTCCAGGCAATTCCCGCTAACTGCCTAGGGGAGTGCTAGTTAACTCAACCCTAGTCTTCATGCGGTCTGATGGTGGGTAGATTAAGCACATGTGACCGTTCACATACAAACCAGCAAAGAGAGGAGACTTCTCTTCCTGGGGTGCTCCCGAGAGGACAGATTGTCAACACTAACCTTCTCGCCGCAACACTACAAAAATAACAAACGGGGCACATCCTAAAGAGGATGTGTCCATACCACCTACAAGGGAATTCCTGAAACAATTTAAAAAGGGTGATTTTTAATTACCAGGGACATACAAACCATGACTGGCAAATACACTTAGCATCCTCTGGATAGACCATCAGCTATGACGTTCTCACTCCCCTTCTTATGACGGATCTCTATTAAAAACTCTTGCAGGATTAACGCCCATCTCATAAGGCGTTGGTTGTGGTTATACATCCTGCTGAGAAATATCAAAGGGTTATGATCCGTAAACACAACAGTGGGGGTGGAACTGGAACCAACATAAACATGGAAATGCTGCAAAGCTAACAGAAGGGCCAGAGTCTCTTTCTCAATGGTGGAATATTTCAACTGGTATGAGTTAAAATTCCTAGAGAAGTAACATACTGGGTGCTCAACACCCTCCCCATCCTCCTGCAGTAACACTGCTCCAGCACCGACAGCACTGGCATCCACTTCGAGCTTGAATGGCTTTTCCAAGTCTGGAGCTGCAAGGACAGGTGCATGACACATCAAGACTTTGGCGGCCTCAAAGGCAGCTTGACACTCTGGCGTCCACTCAAACTTCTTTTTAGGACTCATCAACTCAGTAAGTGGATGTACAACAGTGGAAAAGTTCCTGCAAAACCCACGGTAGTATCCTACCATGCCTAAAAACCTGCGAAGGTCTCTGCGAGTAGTAGGTGTGGGGAATTCTAGCATCGCCTGCACCTTGTCTTTAAGGACTCTCACCTGTCCTTGCCCAACTTCCTTTCCGAGGTAGTTTACTGTGGCTTTCACAAACTCACATTTGGCTAAGTTCAGCGTCAAGTTGGCTTTAGCTAATCTGTCAAACAGCAAATGCAGAGTGGTTAGATGATCAGGCCAGTTGGAAGTGTATACTATAATGTCATCTAAGTAAGCACTGCAATGTGTGAGATCGGCTAC
The DNA here is from genome assembly GCA_006937985.1 of Aphyosemion australe. NCBI lineage: Eukaryota > Metazoa > Chordata > Actinopteri > Cyprinodontiformes > Nothobranchiidae > Aphyosemion > Aphyosemion australe. Next base: position 26,780 of record SSNS01000832.1, read on the forward strand.
AACATGGTTTATTAGACGCTGGAACGTAGCGGGCGCATTTCTCATACCAAAAGGAAGAACAGTATACTGCAAAAATGCATCTGGGGTAACAAAGGCAGAAAGGTCAGAGGCATGATCTGTGAGGGGAACTTGCCAATACCCTTTTAAAAGGTCTAATCGGGTCACATATTTAGAGGATCCCACACTGNCTGTAGCTGGTTGTTAAAATAAAAAGTTAAGGAGCGCTGCTTCGATCGCAATAAAATGCAAGTTATGTCCAAGATACACAGAAGTTCGCGACAGTGCAGAGACCGCCCCCATACCTCCTTTTTGCCACCATCGCGTAATCTTTTATAAAACTGACATGATTGCACAACATTACCGCCACGGTCTGAGCTCTTATAAATGACCTAACGCTCCCTGATGCCGCATCGGCGTTGCGGCAAATTGGCGGCATTGTTTTATAAAAAGGGCTAGTGACAGACTGATCCACCCTCGCTGTGTGAAGGAGAGATACCACAGGTCTTTCCTTCCTGCAGCTGTTAGACTCTATAATGGTCAATCCTAATATGTAACACATATATCTGTAACATACCACTACAATTGTCATCACCTTCCAATACATGTGCAATACTTACTACTACTGTTATTATGTGCGATAATTATCAAACTCACAATTCAATACTTTTTAATTCAAGTTATTTACTTAAATACTCATTGCAGACATCATTCGGCCTGACATCAGTCAGCACATAACCCCAACTCCCACTCCAGAACCTTCAGTGTCTAGGTGCAGCTTAAAATTGGATGTGGGCACTGGCCCCCAAGGAGAGGCTGAGTGATCCCCCTCTCTAAGTGCCATCGAGTGTGTGTGAATGGGTGGATGACTGATTGTGTTGTGAAGCGCCTTGGGGGCTTGTAGAACCCCAAGAAGGTGCTATACAAATACATGCCATTTACTTTCTTACTTTTAGATATTCTCATTGACTTTTATTAACTACAATACAAGGACATTGAGTGAATATACCAGATTTAGCCATAGAGGCTAATTTTATTTGTAGTCCCTGGGATTCATAAAATTGCATTATTTTTTTAATCAAATTACTTTTGTCATCTAAATTATTTGTGAATCACATTGATACTTGTGCCATTAAAGTTGTACCTCACCTCATCTTGTTATGTGTGACATTCAGTCGGAAACACAAAACAGTAAAAAGGATAATCACAGATTAAAGGATTTGAAACCCTGAATCAAAAACTTGTCTGAACATAAAACTGAAAGAAATTGTTGTCAATTATAGTGGTTGAAATGCTTTGTTGTCTGCTGTGAATCACAAATAAAGTTCTTCAACTATTACAATTATGATTCTAGGTAAGTAACTAAGAACTAAGGCAGCACATCTTTTGAATGACTACTTGGAACTACAGTGGAATTATGGGAGACTTCCTTGTTCTGTGGCTCATCTTAGACAAAAAATAAAATGTGATTAACTTTTGTTAAGATTTTTTGTATAATCTATTGGCTTGGTATTTTATTTTTTTCTGCTTTGGTTACAAAACTATTACAATTACTAAATTTATAATAGTGTTAAACTCTCAGGTTAAACAAACAATCCTTGGGTAGATTTGGGTGTTAATATAGTAATAAAGTAAACCATGTTTCCAAAAAGAGTAGCAGAATTACTTAGAATACTGTATTTAAAAGAACTATTGGAAAATTATTTCATATTAAACAAAAATTTAGTAATACTTGTTTGCAGAAAGCAGCCCCTTTAGCTTCTCCTTCTGCTGTTGTTCCTGCAGATCCATTATTGTCACTGTAGCGATGCTTGCTGTTTAGAACTGGTACTGCAGGAAGCTCAGTGCTCATCTCCACTATGCTGACTCCATTCTCTAAAAAACATTGGGTTAAAAACTACTGGGTAAAAAGTGGTCGCACCAAGCACTGGGTTATTTTAGCAGAAAATTGGCTTATTGTTAACAAAACCACTGGGTTGATTCTAACCAATTGTAGATAACAGGAAAACTAAAAGCCAAAAATGTATACTTACTACAAAATGTGACATATAAAAACTGAATTAAAAACAATCACAATGTCTCAAAACTACTTTTATTGTAATATCAGAAATAGAATGTAGACAGCAAAGTTCATACAAAATATATCAAGAGACAATGGTAAAATAGCAGACGTGTGTGTGTGTGTGTGTGTGTGCGTGTGTGTGTGTGTGGTCTAAGCGGAATGCAGCTCGGGTCATCACGATGGCAAAAACCCAGGTGTGGGAGGAATTCGGTGAGACCATGGAACAAGACTTCTGTATGACTTTGAGAAAATTCTGTTCCATCATCTGGCATCTTAGGAGAAAAAACCAGTTCACTACCAACACTGTTTATAGTGGGGATGGTGTGCTGCTGAAAAAGGGGGTCTTGCAGGTGTGTTCCAACTACAGGTGGATCACACTCATGAGCCTCCCTGGTAAAGTCTATTCAGGGATTCTGGATGGGAGGGTCCATCGGATAGTCAAACCTCGGATTCAGGAGGAGCCTCTAACCAAATGAGCGTGGGGTATCCCTGGACCCCGGACTCCATGTAACCAAATGAGCGTGGGGTATCCCTAGACCCCCGGATGCGTTAGTACCCCAATGGGGTGCACAAGGGTTAAAGGAGTCATCACCTGAAATTTTCACTTTTCCACTTGAAAAAATGTATATAATGGCTTCCTAATGATTTTTTACTGGCTGAGAAGCTGATATTTAACATTGAAGCGTTTGTTTAATCTTGCCTTCAACCAGCTCACATGCACACAATGAGCGAGCGCATTCCAAAACGAGATTTGCCTATATGTCGGCACAAAGGTCGAATATAAACAAATATGAACCAGCAGCGAACAAACCAGCACAACAAAGCTCTTTTCATAATGTGAAACGCATAAATGATGTCTTACTGTTGACGACTCATGTTATAATCCGTGTTATGGGAAACAAAACTCCACTCGGTTTGTGTATTCCATCTTCACAAGAGCATAAGAGCCAATGCCTGGCTGTTAGCTTGCTTTGTCCCAACTCAACAACAAGCGAGGGCGCCATTATNTGTGGGGCTGTGTTGGTTGACGCGGCTCTGCAATATCGCGTGGACATCGGGGGCAGTTCCACTGGATTGGCAGACCGGGGTGGTGGTCCCCCTATTTAAAAAGGGGGACCGCAGGGTGTGTTCCAACTACAGGGGGATCACACTCCTGAGCCTCCCTGGTAAGGTCTATTCAGGGGTTCTGGAGAGGAGGGTCCGTCGGATAGTCGAACCTCGGATTCAGGAGGAGCAATGTGGTTTTCGTCCTGGCCGTGGAACACTGGACCAGCTCTATACCCTTGGGGGGGTCCTGGAGGGTGCGTGGGAGTTCGCCCAACCAATCTACATGTGTTTTGTGGATTTGGAGAAGGCGTTCGACCGCGTCCCTCGGGGGGCCCTGTGGGGGGTACTCTGGGAGTATGGGGTACCAGGCCCCTTGATACGGGCTGTTAGGTCCCTGTACGACCAGTGTCAGAGCTTGGTCCGCATTGCCGGCAGTAAGTCGGGCTCGTTTCCGGTGAGAGTTGGACTCCGCCAAGGCTGCCCTTTGTCACCGATTCTGTTCATAACTTTTATGGACAGAATTTCTAGGTGCAGCCAAGGTGGTGAGGGGATCCGTTTTGGTGGCCTAAGGATCAGGTCTCTGCTTTTTGCAGATGATGTGGTCCTGTTGGCTTCATCAGAACGTGATCTCCGGCTTTCGCTGGAGCAGTTCGCAGCCGGGTGTGAAGCAGCTGGGATGAGAATCAGCTCCTCTAAATCCGAGACCATGGTCTTGAGTCGGAAAAGGGTAGAATGCCTTCTCCAGGTCAGGGACGAGGTCCTGCCCCAAGTGGAGGAGTTTAAGTATCTCGGGGTCTTGTTCACGAGTGAGGGAAGGGTGGAGCGTGAGATCGACAGGTGGATTGGTGCTGCATCTGCAGTGATGCGGGCGTTGTGCCGGTCTGTCGTGGTGAAGAGAGAGCTGAGTCGAAAGGCGAAGCTCTCAATTTACCGGTCAATCTACGTTCCTACCCTCACCTATGGTCACGAGCTTTGGGTAGTGACCGAAAGAACGAGATCGCGGATACAAGCAGACGAAATGAGTTTTCTTCGCAGGGTGGCTGGACTCTCCCTTAGAGATAGGGCGAGAAGCTCGGCCATCCGGGAGGGGCTCGGAGTAGACCCGCTGCTCCTCCACATCGAGAGGAGCCAGTTGAGGTGGCTCGGGCATCTGATTAGGATGCCTCCTGGACGCCTCCCTGGTGAGGTTTTCCGGGCACGTCCAACCGGGAGGAGACCCAAAGGAAGACCCAGGACACGCTGGAGAGATTATGTCTCTCGGCTGGCCTGGGAACGCCTTGGGATTCCCCCGGAGGAGCTGGCCCAAGTGGCTGGGGAGAGGGAGGTCCCGGCCTCCCTCCTTAGGCTGCTGCCCCCGCGACCCGACTCTGGATAAGCGGGAGAAAATGGATGGATGGATGGAACCTAATACAGAAGATCACTTCATTGTGATCATGGTCTTTGATCACAATTCCGTTTGTAGATTGAAGCTCACACAACTAAGGGTTACTAAATAACAAGTAACAACGCTCTACACACACACACACACACACACACACACACACACACACACACACACACACACACACACACACACACACACACACACCCCACTCTACCTAAAAAAAAACATTCCTTACTTCATTTTCCAACAGACGATTGGTATTTTGTTTTAAATCATTGGAAATACAGAATAAATGGTAAATGGTAAATGGCCTGTATTTGTATCCACATTATTTTTGAGTAGCCTCATGGAGAAACGCTGATGCTAGCAACATCCGGTGAGATACCAGAAGTAGCACATACTCATTGGTTTACATTATGAGGTTTTGTTGCTAGCAGCAGTTTATTTGAACATTTGAAGAGGATTTAAAAAAATATTTACCGCCGAAAAATGTACTCACACGGCTTGGGAAGATGTTGCGCTGTTGGCGCTTGTACTAACAACCAGAGAAAATTAAATTTGTAGCTACAAGAGCGATGTTTAGAACATGCACCTCCAGAGTGAGAGAGCGTGCAGCTGTAGCGTCGGTACGGTTCTCACCGCCTCTCCAGAGATGAGGAACCCAGAAGGATGTGACTGAAAAATCTTAACTTGAAACCACCACAAACTTTATTTGTGCGTTTCTTTCATTTTATTGTGAAAACCCCCAGAGAGGAACACCCGCATCCTACTTTGTAGTTGGATATGACAAACCTCCGGAGAAGAGACGCCGAGTAGTAAAGAGATCTGACAGCAGTCTCACAACAACAGGAATTATTTCATGTGTACAATTTTCTGAATAGTTACAATTTAACGTGTGTTTAGACTGCTGTTATTAACCTAAAAGTGCCATCCTGCTGTTTGTATTTCACCTGATGTAGAAACTAAAACCCAGGCATGGTGATGAGGGATTTAAGGCTCTGACTCGGCTCTACGTCTGCTTTTAAGTAAATAAGATTGTGTCCCAACTCTTTCAACAAAACACAACCAACCTTATTACGATGTAGGTACTGATAAGCCTCAGAGCTTTTAAGATTGTTTATTGCCTCGCTGTCAGATGCAACTGAGTTCAGAAAGTAGCTAAAATGCTAATGTACGTTAGCTTAGGCCAGGCTTTAAGATCATCCCCCCACCTCTCTGCTTCAGTAGGCAGACGGAGTGTAACGGTGTCCCATTTGAGCTGTGACAGCTGGTGTTCGTGCATGTTTTCAGTCTCTAAAAGCCCAGAAAAAGAGGATTAGCATGAAGGAATCGCATCGTCTCAATGTAAACAAATGCGGACCGGAAGTTGCTAGCATCTTTTGCGCAAAGCATCACAGGCCATGAGAATAACGTGGATAGCGCCTTCTTAGGGTTCTACAACCCCCCAAGGCGCTTCACAACACAATCAGTCATTCACACATTCACACGTTGGTGGGGATGAGCTACATCGTAGCTACAGCTGCCCTGGGGCGCACTGACAGAGGCGAGGCCGGCGTACACTGGCACCACCGGTCCCTCCAACCACCACCAGCAGGCAAGGCAGGTTAAGTGTCTTGCCCAAGGACACAACGACAGCGACAGACTGAGCGGGACGTGAACCTGCAGCCTTCCGATTGCAGGACGGCCACTTAAGTCTTCTGCCACCATAATAATAACACTATTAGTGTCTTTCTACAGGGACTCAGTGGAGTGTGGAAAAACTGTATATAGCCATAACAGTTTGGCTCCTCCTCTTCATGCTGGTCAACACTCTGATTGCGTTCTCAAGAAACGTGCAGTAGCCATCTTAAAAATTCTAATCACCCCTCCCCTCTGTTAGGCTCCTCACCATGGCTCAACGGGGTGAGCAGTGAGTAGAGCTGTGGCGTGTGGCAAGACCCAAACACGGAAGTGCTAGCGTTGGGAGACGTCTAACACGCAGTTAATCTAGGAACACTGGCATGAGTCTCGAAGGGAAACGAGGACGTGGCGCTGTTCCAGAAAGTAAAAAGAACAGGCTTACTGTTCAGGTGCAGCTTGATGAGAAGAGTATGGAAGCCCTGAATCATCCGGCGTGAATCTGAGCCGCAACGGCTAGGGAGCCAAAGCACGAGGTGAGCGCGGAGGCTCCGTGCGCTTGGCGTGACCTATTGAGCCGATGCGCTGGAAAATTTAAAGTTGAGGTTAGAACTGAAAAACACTACTAAACGAGCTGCAATTCGATCTGAGATGAAACGGGAACGCCAAGGCCACGGACAGAAAACGATGACTGAGCCCTGATTGTTGTGGTGGATTTCCTGATATAGGGTGAGCGTGATGATGTGGAGGGAATACATACAAGAGAACCACTTTATTCCACAATATATTTATAGCTATATGATGTTAGAACGTTAACATGAAAAAATTAGGGGTGGGAATTTAATGCGTTAATTATAAATAATTAATTAGAAAAAATAACGCGTTAAAAAAATTAACGCATTTAACCCTTTAAGCCCGAGGGTGTTGATGTTGAAGTTTAGCAGCAAAATTCACTTTATGTGCTCCAAACACAACTAGAACTACAATCACATGAATGATCAGAAATCCCTCTTCATGTGTTTTTGCCTTCATTTCTGTCTAAATCAAATCAAATTGCACACACATTCTATCAACCCATTATTATTATTATTATTATTGTATTATTATTATTATTGTATTATTATTATTGTATTATTATTATTATTATTATTATTATTATTATTATTATTATTATTAAAACAGTATTGTACTTTTAGGTCTGTCCTATTTTTGCCAGTGTTGTACACATATATATATATTCTCCTGTTTGAATTGAAATACAAATAGCCTTTCGCCAGACCAGCCCCCAGAACGGCTATTGTCCAATCACACATCATAGCAACCGTTACTATCCGACAACTCCAAACAAAATGATGAAGCTAAGCCTAATTTATAGCATTAGCCTCGATAGTAGTCGTGTCTCCTTCGTTTCCCTTCAGAACCTCCTCATCGAGCTCAACCAGCAACAGCCAGCATGAGTGCTCCCCCCGCCCGCGGCTGTGCGGAGGTCCGCCTCCCAGACTATCCAAGACCCTTTTAGATAAGACGCACCTTGCCGGCAAATCAGCGTAATATTACCTCAACCGTGTGTCTTATAAACGCACATTAAGCCTTGGCGCAACAGCGGGTGGTGTCATGATCACGTGATGAATTAATGCTGAGCTCCGGCCGGGAACTATATTGAAAATGAAAGTTAACACGGGCTTAAGTTTCTTTTTGTTAATAGAACCAGCTGAGATGAGCGATGCAGAGCACCGGGAGCTTTTAGAGCTGCCTGCAGCTCAGATCATCTGACATCTGACAGACATCTGACAGCTCACAGGTGTTTACAATAATAATGTCACTGACTATTGTTTGATTCTCTGTGTCATTATTTGTAATTTAAAAAATTTGCTTTCGGGGCAGATTGTCTTGAACGATTAAAATGCGATTAATCGAGATTAATTGATTACAAAGTCTCTAATTAATTAGATGAATTTTTTTAATCGAGTCCCAACCCTAGAAAAAATGTTTAAAGCTAGCTTGTTTTCCAAGTTTGCTATTGCAGCTTTAATTTAAAGCTACAGCCAGAATTATGTTTTATTTAGCCCTTGGTGTTACACACACGTATTACTATGTGATGTTACACACTGTCAGTGTTGCATGGACACTTAGAACTGCGTCTCTTAGCCCTGGGGTTTGTTATTCTCTCTGTTTTATTTCTTCTACGATAAGAATCCCGAGAACAAAAAGAAAGACCTCCTTTCACCAAGATGTCATGTAACATTTTATATCAGCCGCTGACTTATGGCACAGCGAAGCACATTGATGGGAGGAATTGTTTGGTTTTGTGCTCAGAGACAGACGTGACATGACATTCACTCTGACCCTTCTCTGTCAAGATAATCTGTCCTGTCAGCTTTCATAAAGAACCATCGAACACTAAAAGGAGTTTTCCGACTAAAACTAAGCTTCTTACTTCAACTGGAATTCTTTTTCTCCTCCTATCCCTCGTCCCGGAGGAAATCTGTCTGTCTCCTTATCGGTTAATCTGAGCGTCTCACTCTCTAGCCGATAGGAGACTTGTTAAAGAAAAAGCCCAAACTCCTGCATTATTTCCTGTTTAAATGTGCAGGCGTGTGTGTACAGAGTCAATGTTTTCTTTTCACTCAGTGCCCCTCTGGTTCTGCAACACAACATTCATTATATGAAAATCACTCCCTCTCTGTCATTATTGTCAGTGGAGGAGCTGGAGGTCCTCATTAACCTCATGAAACCGAAGGTTTTTCATAACAACTCTTCCACATTTACTCAGATTCTGCACCTGGGCTTTCATGTGCTAAATTCTCGGTGCGGCTGGATGTGCCGAGTGTGAGATTACGCTGTCCAGTGGATGATGAGTCCAATCCACCGCTTGGAAAACAGATCAGGGGAGTTTACGTGGACTGGTTTAGCTTTGGAAAGCTATTTTCAGCTCTCTACTTTTTTTCCTTTCTTTCAGCAGTAGGGTCAATTTAGACAGATTTTGTTCCACTCTACTGAGCTGGATGCAGCATGTTGGATTTATTTAAACACTGGGTGTCTGCAGCATTACAAAAGGCCAAGTAAGACATGAACTCAAAGATGCATCACATTCAACCCTTGTAAAACTTTCATTCAGCCACTTCTAAAGCAACCCGATGGCGTATTAGGATTAGTACCTTCATAGTAAAAAAATACATTGTAACAATGAGTATAAAACAAGTAAGTTTAAATAATACTAAATAAATCAGTGTTGCTGATCCTCAAGTTCAGGTGATGGAAGAAAGCAGCAGCACATATTTTGGCATGATCACATTACACCTGTTCTGAAATCCCTCCACTGGTTGCCATGTCCTGCTCGTGATGATTTTAAAGTCTTACGAGGCATTAAATAGTCTGGCTCCATACTGTATGTCTGCACTAGAACATTGCACTAGTGTGGTGCTGGGTGTCACGGTTTTCAGTTCCAGTATTTTTCCACCTCAGGACTCCACTACCCATCATTCCCCACACCAGACCTCCTGCACACGTCATCAGCGTGGTTTCAGGAAGTCAGGATTCCTGCTCGGGGCTCAGTCATTGTTTCATCGGGATCGTAGAGTTTTGAGCCTTCTGGCTCTTTAGTCGTAGAGACATTCAACTACCAGTAAGTGGCTTCTCTTTATTCTGGAACCACATCATGCTCTTGCTTCCCTTTGAGCTGCGCGGCACGGTTCCTATATTAACTGCATGTCTGTTCAAACCCACTGTCAGTCCACTCCACGCTTGGGTCATACAACACGCCACGTTTAATGCTTCTGTCTGCTACAATTTAGTTCCAGCCAGATCATGACAGTGGTGGTGACACTGGACTATGTTATATCCATGCGCCATGCAGCGGCGGGTTACAGTGGTGCTTTGTCGTAATGTAGTCCCAAGTCTAAATCGGTTCCTGCAAATCCTTCGTGTTGCTTCTTACTTTTTATTTGTAGTTGACATGATTATCACCAGGAATAATTGATATCATTATTGGGTAATTGTAATCACTTTTGCACACAAAATGCTAGTATGTGCCATGCCCTTCCATTGTTTATGCTAAGCTAAAGCAGACGGACTGCTGCCAGATCAGGAGAATTACTGCGCTGGTTACAAAATGCTTTTTTCTCACTTATCTACCTGTGGGGAATACGGAAATAGACCAAATTTCACTTAGGGGTGGAATATCCCTTTAAAATTAATCTTTTTACAAAATCTTACTCTGAGTAGTGTCATTATTGCTTAGTTCCTGTGGTACAGTGAAGTGTTTGTAGTGATTTGTTGTTTTTAACCTGTTTTGATGGTACTTCATTTGTACTGATGTTTTAATTCCTATATGATATTTTTTTAATTGTTACTATTGTTTCATGCTTATTATTCCATGTTGTGCAGCGTTTTTTTTAAAGGTGCTATATAAATCAAGTTATTATTATTATTATGACACAAATCCCATTACCAAAGGTAAGTGTTATAAATAAAGAGCTTTGTCTTTTTGTCAGAGTTCCCGACTCCAGGAGCACCTGCTGTTCTAAAAGGTCATAACCAGAATGACATCATCACAAAAATGTGCATAATTAGACAGGTGTGTGGAGTAGCCAGTTAAATGATAAATGGCATGTGTCTGATATATCACCTTCTAGGGTTCTACAACCCCCCAAGGTGCTTTACAACACAACCAGTCATTCACCCACACACACACACATGCTGGTGATGATGAGCTACAATGAAGCCACAGCTGCCTTGGGGCGCACTGACAGAGGTGAGGCTGCCATAAATAGGTAAACCGGTCCTTCAAACCACCACCAGCAGGGAAGGAGGGTGAAGTGTCTTGCTCAAGGACACAACAACTGCGACAGATAGAGCTTGAACCTGCAACCCTCTAGTTATGGGGCAGGCACTTAACTCTTCTGCCACCGTCACCCAGAGTACCTGGAGACAAACCACACGTGTGAACATGAAGAGAACAAGAAGATGAAATATTATTACAGATAACGCCTTTCTAGATAAAAGTCACGAGGTGCTTCAACAGCAGAAAGGCCCCAGCTTGGTGTGGAACCTGCAACTTTCCTTCTGTAAGGCAACAGTGCTGCATCTGTTCATTACCTGCTTCATCCTCAGTGGGGTCACCTGGAGCTGATGCCTAACTCCAGGTCTCTAGTCCAAATTAAATACATTTTAACTCATTCACTGCCATTGACGACTTTAGACGTCAATTGCGTTTTTTTACGGGGTGGGCGTCGGAGCGAGCCTCCGCACCGTGAGAACAAACATCACGTGTCTAAAGCGGATCTTCATCCGTGTTTGTCACACATCACGTGATCAGGAAGTGGAAAATCAATGGATTACGAGTTTGTTTTGGGACGCTGCTGTGAAAAAAAGCAATGCAACAAACTGAAATGCTTCTGCAGCAGCGCTTGGACAACAGATTGTGAAAGAACGGATAACGCTAGAAATACGGCGATTCTTCCTGATGTAAGAAGTGAGTCTACTCTTTCTTTTGGTAGTTTTGACGTTTACATGATCATAGAGCACAATGTTCTGTGACTCTTCAAAAAACAGTAAAAACGCTCAAAAACGCTGGCCGTCAGGGGCTTTCTGACCAGAAAACGGCGGGCAGTGAATGAGTTAAACATAATTTTTTCCATGCTAGTTGTTTGAAAATAACTTTTTTGAAGTGAGTAAGATGATATTTAGATGTACAGTACAATGCACAAACATTCAGGGTGGTAGGAAACTAGCGTGCATGCAAAGACATTCCCTAGGATTTTACTCACAGCATTCTACATACATATTAATGTTACATTTGGTATGCATAAAGAAAAAACAAAAAGCAGCATGCTGTAAGATACAAGAGACATGCAATCTAGCATGCTGCCATGAATCAAAAAGAGCAGATTTAAGCTTCCAGGTCAGAGTGCAAGGTCTCATGTTTACAAAAACAGGATCATTGGGTAGAAACAGAGTCACACACAATCAGACCCATAGGAGACCGTGAGCGTGTCATTTACCAACAACACGCTGCTGCAGCAGGACTGGGTGTGTGAACAAGATCCTGCTGAGTGTCATACCTGCAGCAGACGGGATCAGACCGAGGCAAGGCGTCCTTCATGTGTACCGACTTTGTCCTGCGATGACGACAGGTCCTATTTACAAAGTTAATTACTTTGAGTCATGTTCATTATCCTCTGGATGTATGAAGCATTAATAATCATGACACATCAGAGGGTTCCATATTCTGAATATAAAACAGCAAAAATGGGACCTTTTGTTTGACGATTTATTATTCATTTAGCCAGCCAGTGAGTTTTCTACTGAATTTCATATTTATACAGCAGACATCAATCCCAGTGAGACACATAAGTGGAAGAGATGATGAGTTCTACCATTCCTGACGTTCCGATCCTCTCTTTGTAAAAGCAGCAGGTTTTCTTTTCTCTTATGTTGCCATCGTGTTTCATACTAACTGCATGTAGCAAACAGAACTGGTCTTGGTGGGTCAATGTGAAAATGGCTTCTCGTTTAGAGCCAAACACCAGATTCTTGTAGATTAGCACCCCCAACCCAACTCCAGAGGGTGTTTCAGGCTGTGTTCGAGTCCAGGGGCTGGGTGCTTGTGAGGACGCATTTCGAGGCCGTTGACGTCACAGCGAAGCGACGAGTGCTGTCTGAATTCGAAGGATACTCATCCGTGCGTCCTCGGATGCGTCCTCGTTTCACCCAAATTTCGAGGATGGTTCAGGTGGATCCTTGCTGGCAGAGGCTATCCCAGGATGCTTTGCGCAGCGGCCGTGGTACTACAAATTTGCGATGGCAGAGCAGTACACTTTCAAATGTATGTTTATGGAAAAAGTACAGTTAAAGTAAAATTAATATAGGCATTGTTATTTAGTTATTTCCAATAAATTCTGTTTAATAAATCACCAGCAAATGAGCTCCGTGACAGGATCTAGGGGCGGGGATTTATGACGCTAGGCTGTCTGACTTCAAAGCCGTTTATTTCTGGGTTTAGCGATAGAGGAAGGACCGACCTCGGTGGAGCATTGAGTACACGCCCTCACAAGCATCCAGACCCTGGATTCGAGCATCAGTCTTGCAAATCCAAGAGTTGTCCCTCATCCAGGACTCAGTAAAGGTGGACTGCCCCCTGCAGGTTGGGAGGGAGTGTTTGCATCAAGCTTAAGTTCCTGTATCTTGGTGTTTATTTTTTTAAAGAATGATGCTTGGCTGAATCTTGAGATGGATTTAACAGACTGACAGTACTGAGGGCTTTGCTCTGGTTTGTTGTGGTTAAGGAGTTCCCTCACCTGTGGTCATGAACTTTGGGTAAAAGAACCCAAAGAGAACAAAAACACACGGGGCTGAACTGAGTTGGCTGGACTCGGCCAGGGTGAGGAGCTCAGACGTGAGACTGGGAGTGAAGCCTCCTTCACACCGAATGTGGAACAGATGCAGTCTGATTTCAGTACGTATTCCTCATCGACCAATAGTCCCTGAGTCCAATCAGAACATTCACACCGGCTGCAGCGCGGTTCGGATCTAGATGCAGAGCTCCAGAAAGTTGAGTCTGGTTTTCTGGATCCTGCATGCAGATGAAGTTAAAGAAATTACATGAGCCAGACAGGAAGTGAGGTGTGTTTCAGTGAGGTATATTTCAAAATAAAACCTGTGTCAATTTTTATTAATTTTTTGCTGGCTTTTGCTTTATTATTAATGACGGGGATATCAGTCCAGTGTTTGATAGTTCACGTTATTTTTACTGGTAAACATTTAAACACATTGTGTCAAATTTCTAATTATTTGGTGCTGAAGACGTTCAGCAAACGAACCGCAGTCGGTGTGAACGACAGTCCGTCTGCAAGCTGTCTGGAAACCAGAATGCATTCGTTCCACATTCAGTGTGAAACATAGCCTAGTGAACAAGACTAGTGACGCGCGAGTCGTCTTCCAACCCGCAGATACTGCGGGTTACCCGCGGGTCGGGTTGGGTCGGGTCAATAAATTATTACTTCAGTGCGGTGCGGTTTGGGGCGGGTTCATCAAATATCTATATTATATAAATATGCACACTGAACATAAAGACATTAATCAATGCTTAATTTTGTAAAACACAATATTTAAGACAGTTATTTAAACACGGTCATGTTTTAAAACATAACGTGCAGATAACCTTTGACCCTATGACGTAGGCACATACAGAAAGCGCCAGTGAAGTGCGCTCCAAGCAGGTGGCAGGCAGCCACATCAACAAAACGATAGAGGAAGATATTTTGGATAAAATTCGTTCTGGAGTTTACTTTCTTTAAAACAAGGAGGGACAAACTAATCGCGTGTTTGGGAAAGATTCAGCGAGGTAAGAAGCTCAATATTATAACGTGTTTTTAATGAGGCGGGGCGGGTTGTAAAACTAGACTAAGTGATGCGGGGCGGTTTGGTGCGTGTCAGACTTTTTGAAATCTGCGGTACCCGCGGGTTGAAGAAAACCCTAACCCGCGCATCACTAAACTAGACCAAATTCTTGCTTTGCAAAGTTTGGTCTAGGCACGCTTCATAGGAACCCTCGCAGCCTGATCCACTGCTGTGTCTATCCAATCACAGCTCGCTATAGTTTTGGTTGGGCCAATCACAGCGCTCTATATTTTGGGCCAATCACAGAGCGACATCAGACATCAGAGCTGTGGCCGCGAACCCAAGCCACATGGCGGCGGCGCAGGAACCACGTTGGTTTGAAACGGCTTTGTCATCAACATTGGATTATTTAGACTCCAACGTGCATAAGTCTGTCTGATATACTTAGCGGCTTCTTATTTTTATCAAACAAAGTAGTGCAATGTCCCAGTACACCTGATATTCACATGTTTTTATACAAAAACGACAGAAATCATTGATGTTAGACGCCATTGCTGCCTCCCTCTTTTCCGTCGCTGTGATTACGTCACGTTGTTCGTTACTCTGATTGGTCCTAGCGCTATCCAATTGCGTGCTGACATTTTGAAAGACAACCGTAGATCCCACCTCACGACTGAGAGCCGTCAATGGGTCGTGGCCAGACTATATATTCACATGTATAGGATGGAATGCCAGGCTATGTGAAACAGGCTTTAAGCTGCTGCTCCTCCATGTCAGTGGTTAGGGTGCTCCCTGGACACTTGCTGAGGGAGGTTTCCTTTTGGGAGACAAGCCTGGACACACTGGAGGGATTCAAGATCTAAGCTAGCCTTGGGAAGCAAAAAGATACAAACTATGAGATGAGACATGCTTTGGTGTGAGCTGCTGAAGTGATTCAGTCATCTGATCAGGATGTCCCCTCTCCTACTTCTGGAGCTATTTTGGGAGTGTCGCTCCAAGAAGTGACTTCAGGGAAGACCCAGAAACTGCTGGAATTATTATTTATCCTACAGAAAAAAATCATAAGAATAAAAATGTAGCAAATTACAATACTTACAAAAAAAGTACTTAAGTAAAAGTAAAATTACAAATTTTAAAAACTACTTAAAAAGTACAAAATACAAAAAAAAAACTACTCAATTACAGTAATGCAATTACATGTAATTCATTACTTTCCACCTCTGTGACTCAGCATTGCCCTACACCAGTGATACCAGCAGCTTTTTAAGACAGAGCAGTCATGGTTTGGGCCTGCAGCAGCGTGTGTGTGTGTGTGTGTGTGTGTGTGTGTTTACTGTAGCATATTCATGCACAGCGTCGAGCTAATTGGACATATAAACTAAATGTTTTTATATTCATCTGAATAAATTTGCTCACATCAACAGTGATCAGTTAGTCCTTCACTTATATTTGAATACATGTGCAGTGGTCTCTAGTAGGAATGAATGCTTTGTAGGCTAGGAAAAAAAGCTCTGGTGCGCCTGTTTCAGCACGAAGAATTCAGCCAGAGGAGAAAGTAGCTTCAGACGACAGGATCTGGAGTCTTATTTCCTGATATGTGGACATCTCTCCTCTGATTGGCTAACAGCAACACGACTCTACCACTGACTCTGTTTGCTCTGCAACGTTGATGTTTTATCTCCACAAATAACACAAGCCTGGAGGAGTTCTGCTGTGTGGTGGAGTTGCTAATGCTAACGGTTAGCTTCTACTAGCCCAGACGTTCTCTGCTGTTTCCTGGACGCTAAACCACCAACAGCCTTCCCCGTCGTGAGTCAAGATGGGTGAGTCCATGAATGTTAAAGAGCAAGTTGCAGGTTAAGTTTTTTTTTAATTCATATTCAATTCTGTCCCAAAAAATACAATTTGAAACATTTATTGTAAAAATACATAACAGCACAGATTTTTGAGTATAAAGTGTCATTTTTCAGCAAAGCTTCTAAAAACGCTCTTTTTTTCTAAATCTTAACCTCTGATGTTATTTAAGGGAGTTCTACGCTAGCTTCTGCCTGCAGCTCAGCGTGGAGGGTTTTAGGGTAGAGAGGTCGTGTTATCGAGTCAGTGTGTGTGTTCACTAGTTTATGATTGTGCTCATTTTGACCAACTATTGTTTGTGAAGGCTCCAGCCTGTCCGGACATCAAGTCCAGGGGTTTCCTAATAAGCCTCTGTCTCCGTGCCTGAGGGTGTTTTGTGCAGCTGAAAAGACGAAACTTCTGGAACCCAAATCAGTGTCGGTACCAACTCATGGAGGTCCCTGCTGGCCTCCAGAGACCCACGGCGAGGTTTCAAAAATTAATTGCGGATTTCTAGAACTCAGATCATTGTCGGAACCATGTCAGAACCACCGCCCCGACCACCAGAAGAGATGCACCCCTCAGCAGGCCATTTGAGCAGTTTCTGGGTCAGAACCAGATCAGAACCACTGAGCGGACCTCCAGGGGCCTCATTTATCAAATGTAGAAACGTTCCTATATTCCCTCCTACGGATGAAATTTAGAATGTGTGTACGAACAGCCAACGTCCTGATTTATGAAACATGCGGTGGCCTCTCGTACGCATGTTCCTCCGCAATCGTCTGATGATAAATCCCACCTGTGCGCTTGCAGGAGCTCGTGCCAGTTTAACGTCATTTACATACAGAAACGCCCTCAATTAACCATATTTGGTCACACTACGTCCTCAGATCGGGAGGGAATTCCCTGGGTTCTTCCCGGACAAAAAAGAAAAACTTTATTGACAGCGAGATCGAAGCACTGGACACTTGACAACGCGTGAATGATCAGGGAGCAGAGGAGGTTCTGGAGGTTGTTTTATTTGTAAAATAGAATCTGGACTGGAATCGGATCAGTGCGCTGCGCTCACGGAAGAGCCGTTCCCTCTGGAGTGCACTCTGCTCTGCTACATCCTCCAATAATAAATAAGAATAAGAAGAAGCGATATTTTATGTAGCGAATCTCAAGAAAAACCACGGGGCGCTTCCCAAGGACAAAATAATTAAATTATATTAAAACATAATAGATAAATAAATTCAAAATGATTTAAAACATCATAAAAATGGGAAGAGCAAACATTGTTATTACAAAATAACACAAAATCAGCCGTTCTACAGTCAGATTCCCGTGGGTCACGGGTGTTTTTGCTCCAATAATAATAATCCACCAAAATAATTATTTATTGGGTAAAATAATTATGGATGAGGAACACGCGTGGACCACTGAGACCGTCAGAATTGCGGTTCCCTTGTTCTGCCACTAGATGCTGTTCCTACGCACGGTCAGAGCTGTTCTTATATTTAGGAACATTTTCACGCACACGTACAAATTGGTAAATACCACACAATGCGTAAAATCGTTCCCACGCACGAAATACGCAAAGATCTGTACGTAAGTACGGTTGATAAATGAGGCCCCAGGAGAGGATGTGCTGTTCTTAAAAATACCAGCAAGCCAGTCGAGCTGTTTCTGGGTTGGATACAGCCCGCAGCAGCGCTCAGGAGCACCAGAACCGGATGACAGGCGTCTCTCTCTCTCTCTAAAGTGCTAAACTACGTTACGTGAACGGATATTAACGACTATGAGACCGCTGGCAAATGCCCATCAGTTCATTATTGTCAAGTATTAATGTTATATTAACTGACCGATACTATTTTAATTGTCTGCTACATGATAGTAATCTGTACAACATTGTGATGCTAGCACACGAGTTTAAGCTAACATCGTTAGCTCATCAAGACACCCGCTGCTTCTCCTCACATCACAGCTCAATCTCTCTCCTTTAGCCGATCGTTTCTCCCTCTGGCTTGTCTCTGCTCTCTGAGATGTGCACCAGACTCATAACTTTATGGTTTTTGTCCATCATAAGAATAATTTTAAACGTTTAAAGTTTCCTCTGTGTCAGAGCTGCATTAGAATCCATACTTGTCTCTGGATTAAGCTAACAGGACTCCCTCTGCTGACGTCATGTTGGTTTGGCAGAAAAAACATTTTTCTCACAAAAATGACTCTAAAAGCCTAAATAATTTATGTATGTGTAAAAAAAAATTTTTTTAAACGAGTTTCTGATATGTTTCTCTAAACATTGGTTCATGGGAGTCTCTAACTTGCAATTTGCTCTTTATAGATCTGAGTTACTAGAATATGTTGTGCTGGGATGCTGGACTAGCATCCCATCTTGGACCAGAATACTGGACCAACATTGTGTGCTGGTCCACCAGCTAAACCAGCACCAAAACACAACATATGCTGGTTTATTCAGCAGGGAGGACACAATTGTTACACTCAGCCTGTATGTTAAACTCAGAGTGACTGATCATTTTCTCAGTGAAGGACCTCTTTAAAATCTGATCTGAGGTCAGTGATTTGCTAAAGGCATACACACATACACTCCAGCCCTTCTGAATGAATGCACTCACACAGCATCAGGAGTTATTTTTACTGTGACATTAAAGCATTGAGGCGTAATGTCAGTCAGGTCTCTGATCATCTGCTGCTGTTAATTTAACAGCAACAGGGTCTAGATCAAAGTCCAGGTCTGGAGGCAGGTGAGAGGCTGTCAGCGCAGCGTTTACAGCGAGGAAATGAGACGCCACCAGCACTTGAGAACAAGGATTGGGAATTTTGTATGAAAATGAAGAAAAATCATCAAAGGAGGAATTTCATGATCTAAAAACTCCAGTCTGTTGAATTTGGGCCCCTTTAAAGAATGTTTATGTGTAAATGTGAAATAATTAAAATCATACTTTTCTTATACAGCTTCCTGAACAGCCTCTGTTTGGAGAAATTGAGTTAACATCCTTTTAAGATGTTTTAAGATTCACTTTGGATGTGGCTCAATGCAGTGTTAATGAAAGCACTCACAAAGCACATTTATGAATAACTCAATGTTTACCTACTGTAGATAACTTCTTCAACAGTCTCCGTTAGGAGAAATGTTTAATATCATCCAGGACTGATGAGCTAACAGCTAGTCTGAATGCAGCCAAGTTCCAGTTTTCCAAAAATTCCCAGCAGCTCATGCAGTTATTTTATTAATCTTTACGCCGCCACCAGCTCCTCCAAATCCAAGGCCAAGGGTGGATTTCTCTAAATTGGGGAGAGGTCCCACTTCCAATGGGGGAGTTTAAATATCTTAGGGTCTTGTTCAAGAGTGAGGGAAGGAGATCAGAGCAGCATGTGAATATTAAACCAGACTGTTGAGGTGAAGAGGAGCTAAGCTCTCCGTTTCCTGGTGGATCTTCATCTCATCCTCCCTTCTGGAGATCTAATGACCAAAACAAGATCATGAGTTCAAGCAGCCAAAATGAGCGAATGAGCATGGTGGCAGGGCTCAGCTCTGACATCCAGGTGAGACTGCTCCGTCATGTCAAGGGGAGCCGGCTGAGGGGGTGCAGATATTTATTATTATTATTATTATTATTATTAATAATAATAATAATAATAATAATAATAATAATGGATTTGATTTATGAAGCCTGTTTCAAGGCACCCAAAGAGCTTTCTATTATTCAGGCACTCACACATTCACATCTGGACCCAGGACACCATAGAAGGATTGTATCAGCATGCTGGTCAGAGAAAGCCTGAGGATCCCACTGATGCAGCAGGTGGACGTAGCTGCAGAGCAGAATTTTTACAACAGTTTTCCCTGGCCTTGTCCTCGAGAACCCCTATCCACGCATGCTGTAGTTGTTTCCTGCGACAACAAACCTGATTTGTATCAGTGGGTGATAAACAGGCTTCTGCAGAGCTTGATGAAACGATGAACCGGTGTTTCAACTATTAAAGTGTGTATGTTCCCTGGTGATAGGAGGCAGTACATACCTAAATCATTGCAAGCAAGTGATATTTTTGTTCAAGTAAGACCTTAGCAACGGATGGCCATTAGGGTCAAAAATCCCTGGGAGTGCAACCTCCAGCAAAATAACGAGCACATCAGACTCCCTTTCATCACTGGCAGCAAGTGAAGAGGTAAATGTTTAAAACAACAATGTTTATGAATGGCTAAAGTTTTGTAACTGTTTGTTACAAATCAGTAAATGCATTTTGTCCTCACGGGCTCCCGTAGAAAGAAACATGGTGTCTAATATGGTGTCGCCCAGAGACTCAGGCCCAATCCCAATACTCGCACTTGCACCCTTGCGTCCTTCAATTGCGCGTTCCCGGCCAGGGGTGCGAGTGCGTAGGGTGTCCCGATTCTCAAGTGTGGAAGGTGACCACGCCCCATTTGCACCCTTAATCTACACTTCGCCCAAGTCTGCATCGATGCGGACTTCGGGTATTACCCACAATCCATTGCTGCGTGGGAAGTTTGAGAAGACGGCTCAAGTGCCTTTTCTGAAAACATGTATTTTCAAATGAAAGAAGTTCATTTTAAGACAGTTAATGATATTAATTCATGCTCTGAATGTTTTAGACTAAGATATAAATGTGGACAGCTATGAATTTAAATTTAGTAAAATAATTGTGTGTTAGGGATTTTGTCCATTACCCCAACCGGAACTGAGGAAATAAGAGAGACAATAAACCACACAGAATCGTTTGCAAAGGATTGACAGACCAACTCAGGACAGAGTACAGTCTGCCCCGAGCGGCTGCCAACACAGTTTATTTAAAGTAGGAGATAAGGAAGTGGGTGTGTTCAGATGTGTGTGGGTGTGTGTGTGTGTGGGTGTGTGTGTGTGTGGGTGTGTGTGAGATACAGAATGAAATAGAGAAGCGGTACAGGATTCAGAAATCCTATAACATAATCCCTCCTGTTTATGGTATATATACATAACATGCATGAGGTTTCTGCACTACGCAAGTCATGTAAAATAAGCATCAACAGTAGGATCAAAATAATAAACCTCGGAACCGAATGCGAAATCAGTGGAAGCAATCACATGATGGTAAATGACAGCACATGAAGCTGCAGCTGAGCAGCAGTCAGAGATCAATACCATATACTAAGAACTTCACCCTAAGCCTCATTCCAGTAAAAACGTTACAGAGTAAAAAATCAACATCTACAGTCAGAATACCGGAATACCGGTCAAAATCAGATATTTCAAAATCATTAGGAGCAGCAGGTGTGTGAGCCAAAACAGCAAAATAGTGAAACACTAATCATATTGGTGATACAAATCTTGATACATGGAACCATGCAGCATGAAAATACAGCAAGAAAAACAAGAAAAAATAATGACAGGAATCAAATAATGTAGCAATAAAGTGTAATAATAATTGTAGAAAATTGGACCAGGAACCAGAATTCATCCATTTCCAGAAGGCGAATCCTCTGGGAACACTGAGCTCATCAGCTTTCATTTGAGATAAGAGGTCATTCATGAGGGTAAGGGTGGCGGTGACGTCGCCGGCTGTGTCAGGTAAAAANCCAAACAGCGTTTATATCAAGGCAAAACGCCCAAAAGCCACAATTTAGGGTACTCTGTGTCAATAGCATATAACTGGAGATAGCGTTTATTTCACGGCAAAACGCCCAAAGACCTGCCAATATCAGCGTTTATAATAAGGCCTAACGCCCAAAAGCCATAATTTAGGGTGCTCCAAGTTAATAGCATATAAGTCCAGAGTAGCGTTTATTTCCTGGCAAAACGCCCAAAGACCTGCCACTAATTGCGTTTATATCGGCCAAACGCTCAAAAGCCAAACTTTAGGGTACTCTGAGTTAGGATCCACACATAAACAAGAAAGTCTCACCAGATCTCCCCAGCTCAGCTGTTTGAGTTCGCAGACCTGGTGGCCCCCTGGCGACGCCAGAGTCCAAGCGCCAACCTCCAGCGAAAACAGAGCGCTGCACTGTCCGGCGAATGGCATCCTGCGTCGACAGCAAAGACCCCCAGGATCCGGCTCGAAGGACCAATTTATGTTAGGGATTTTGTCCATTACCCCAACCGGAACTGAGGAAATAAGAGAGACAATAAACCACACAGAATCGTTTGCAAAGGATTGACATACCAACTCAGGACAGAGTACAGTCTGCCCCGAGCGGCTGCCAACACAGTTTATTTAAAGTAGGAGATAAGGAAGTGGGTGTGTTCAGATGTGTGTGGGTGTGTGTGTGTGTGGGTGTGTGTGTGTGTGTGGGTGTGTGTGAGATACAGAATGAAATAGAGAAGCGGTACAGGATTCAGAAATCCTATAACATTGTGTGTTTGAAAGTTGTTAATAAAGATTTTTGAAAAAGTAGCACAAACAGCGACCGGCATGCATCACGGTCGATGATGCACTGCTCCCTGTCCCAATTCAGCACTCTTGTGTACTATGCACTCGAAGCCTTACTGCGCACCTCCTCTAAGTGCACTTCACAGAAGGGCGTAGGGCGCAATGCCAGTATTGGGATTGGGCCTTAGACCCGCTCCCATGTACTTTAGACCCAAATTTTTATGGATAGATGTTATGAAGCTGCCAATATTTTTCAACAGCTGGGCACCATTTAATTCATTTTCAACAACATTTGAGGTAAAAACGACACATTGTCTCTTTAAAACAGGTGTGTTGGAGCAGGGAAACAACTAAAACATGCTGGGCAGGGGCTCTCAAAGACACTTGTTTTATACATAACACTTGAAACGGGCTAAAAACTTGTCTTTAAAGCAGAGATTCATCACCAAAAATTATCACAAGTTATTTTAGTATGGTAACAGGATGTGACGACCTGTTTATGTGAACTCTGATCAAAAAGAGGCTACTTTTTAAGTCTTAATGATTAAGAAAAGACACAGGTTTAAAATGTGAGGATATATCTAAAACCAGATGAAAGTGTTGAGGTTTTTGTGTTTTGGGGGGATTTGATGCCACTAGGGAAGGTTTGGGTCTGTTTCTCTCCACTGGACTGTTTCTTTGTGTCTGTGCAAGAAAATGAACTCAGCTTGTTAACCTTGGCTGAGCCCTCTTCAGCATCACCGAAACAGCCGTGAAAGCAGCTGAAACCCGACGAGGTTCAGCTGCACTTTAACGTAAATGTCCACCTCGCTTTCAACCTTTTGTTTAAGTCGGCGCTCCTTCACAGATAAGTATTTCAAGGACCTTTGTCGGTATGGAGAGCACAAAGCCACAGACGTTTCTCAGAGCTATATCTAATTTAACAGCCAGTGTGTGGAGTTGTTTTCCTGCCAGATGCCCGTTGGAGGCTGAAGGAGAGGTGGCAAAGACTCGGAGTGCAGGTCAGGAGGTGCAGACACCATCATCGATCCCTCTCAACAGCCACCCAGGGAGCTGTGGAAGTGGTGACATCTGTGTGTGAAAACCACAAGGAAAAGGTGAGCTCAGCCCCACATAACAGCCTTAAAATAGTGAAATTCCTGCAGGAGCTGCAGAACAAATATTTGTTCAGAGGAATGGGACACACAGCAGCTCAGCACTCATTTAAAATGGTATGTGAGTACTGGGTGAAGGCAGTTTAGCATCAGAACAGCCCTGAAGGAAGTCTAAAGAGCTCACTTATCACAGGAGTTATCACGCCTAATGACAAGGGTTTATCTGCATATCTAAAATGGAGAATCTCCAGCTTGAGCTCATTAAGGTTATCGTTCTGGTTTCTGTCAACATTATTTCTGTCTCACCTCTGAGCTCCTGATGTGGAATAATGGAAAGCCATTTACGGACGCCTCATTAGGACGAAGCCAAACAGACAGATCTAAAATACCTGCAGTGATGCTCATCTGCATTCCAAATGTGCAAAACAAATGAACACTGGCACAAGGCGTGAGTTCCCATGCTTTGGTAAGCTGAATCAAAGAAATGATTTCAGGATACACATCTGCACTCCCCCATTCTGCATGCAAATGCACACAGACCTAAGCCTACATTCTGTCTGCAGATTAAAAGAAAAGCATGGATCTTCCACCCGTAGAGGAATAACTAGAAGTGGTGGAGTCTGTCTGAGAAAACAACTCATGTAGGATTTGCACTAAATGTAAATTATTTGAATTTATTTGATATTTTGCACCCTGGCACATGTTCTGTGTTCCATTTTGTATACATTTTGTGATTTTGTAACTGTTCGTTTGTTCAATAAAGTTCTGAAAAAAAAGTCCCCACTCAAGTGATGAATCAAGAATGAGTGTGTGGCAAAGACAGGCTGCTTGTAGAAGGGTTGCAGACGAACAAGGAAGACTGAGCTGTGGATCTATCTGGCTTTCGTTTCTAGTCTGGATTTTACCAGTTTATTCTGGAACCTGAGTGGTTGTCACGGTCTGAGGTGAGTGGTCACCAATTAACCCTGTCCAGTGCTTGATTGCAGGTAGGCGGTGCTGTGGAGCGGGCCCACCTGCAGCTGGTTCTCCTAACCACCCGGTCTGGTTATTTAAGGAGCTGACAGACGACTTCACATCGCTGGATGTGTAATGCGTTACAGTAATTACATTACATTTATTGGTAACGCAGTAATGTAATGCATTACTTATGAAATTTCTGTAATATATTACTTGTTACAAAGAGAAACCAACATTCGTTTCTTGTGTTACAATCAACGGCTTGTCTCTCGCGCTCTCCTCCAAGGAGAACTCGGAGGACGCTTTTTTTTCATACGTGATGACGTTGCAAGGTCACGTGGACAATCACAAACAGAGAAACGGGAAGAGAGCAACATGGCAGAGGCGATGGAGGGCAAGGCGACATTTTACGGATGGAAGTATGCACATTACTTTTCCTTTGTTGGAAGAAAGGACAAAAACTTAACAGTTTTGTGTAAACTATGCCCGGGCAATAAGGAACTGTCTACGGCTGTGAACTCGACATCTAATTTGTCTAAACACTTACAAAGACAACATGCAGCCAGTAAGCTAGTTGCTAAAGAGCCCGTCAGTATGACGCCGACGCCGTGTAAACAGTTACGACTCGATGTTCATCGGCAAGCAATCACAAAAGCTGAGGTAAACAGACTTGTTGCAGTGTTCGTAGTGGAGGAAATGTTGCCCATTTCAATGGTAGAGTCACCATCGTTCCAGAACATTCTAAGCAAAATACAGACAAGTGGTGGTGGTGAAACAGTACCACCGGACAGAAAAACATTTCCAAACTACCTGGACCAGTGTTACATTAAAATGGAAAATGAACTGAAAAAGACATTTGAGGGCCTAGAGTATGTGTCAACAACTGCGGATATTTGGACCTGCCATAACAGGAGTTATTTGGGAATGACTGCCCATTGGATCAACCCGGCAGACTTTAAGAGAGGAAAAGCTGCCATTGCTTGCAAACGGATAAAAGGACGACACATATGATGTCGTAGCAAGTGAAATTGAACAAATCCATTCAGCGTTTGGACTAACACACAAGGTAACAGCCACTGTTACAGATAACGGGTCAAACTTTGTTAAAGCCTTTAAGATGTATGAAGCAGCAGCAACAGATTCAGAGGAGGAAGGAGGTGGAGAAGAAGAGGTGGCTTTAACTAACATTGAAGAAGTGCTGTCTAGTGGCTCCTCAGAAGGACAATATACACTGCCCCCTCACATTAGATGTGCATCGCATACACTGAACGTAATTTCTTCTAATGATGTTTACAAATGGCTGTCTGCAAATCCTGAATCCAAGTCAGTGTACAGAAGTGCCACAGCGAAGTGTTCAGCCCTCTGGAGCAAGTGCAGCCGTTCAACTGTAGCCTCTGAACTGGTTGAAAACATATGTAAACGAAAGCTTATTGTTCCAGTTACAACACGGTGGAACTCTTTCCATGATGCCCTGTCCTGCATAACTAATATTCCCATTTCAGAGTTAAGCCTTTTGTTTACCCAACTGGACATTAAAGGCCTGATTGAACGTGAGTATTCTTTTCTTAAATGCTGTTCAGTTATGAAACCCCTCACTGTGGCCCTGGACATTCTCCAAGGTGAGGATTATTGCTACTATGGGAGCCTTTTGCCAACGCTAGAAATATTGATGTCCAAGGTCCTAGCGCTGAAAACGGGTCTCTCAAGAATGACAGCGAGTCTGCCAGATGTCATAGTAAAGGTAAGTATAAAATACACAAATTATTTAAGTTCAGTAATATGTCATGTGTAACATTTTTATGTCATATATGTTTTATATGTATTTGCAGGCCATCAAGACAAGATTTGATGGCGTGCTGGAGAACCATGACGCTCAGCTTGCAGCAGTCACTCTGCTAAAGTTAGGTGAGGTGGCTGAAAGAAGAGAAGAGAGATGCCTTAAAGACGCTGCTGATGCAGGAATGCCGGTCATTACCTCATCACACACAGAATGAAGACCTGTGTGTACCAACGTCTGCCTCTTCTAACCAAAGTGAACTGGATTTCTTCACTTTTGAGGAAGATGCAGTGTCAACTACCTGTGTGAGGGAAGTATTTGATTACCTAAAGTCTGGTTCTGAAATTGAAATCCTGAAAGGTTTTCCTAATATTAAGACTCTATCAATTAAACATAACACTGCAACACCCTCAAGTGCACCAGTGGAGAGGCTTTTCAGCCTGGGTAGTCTGGTGCTCACTCCAAGAAGAAATAGGTTGTCTGATAGGCGTTTCGAAAAATTGCTGCTAATGAGGTACAACCACTTTTTTGACAAAGCCGCTCTGTAAATGTACTACCGGTATTAAACTTTGAAGTGAGTGAAGTGAGGTACAAGTTGTCAGCGCTAATGCACTGAAACGTTACAACCCAGAAAGCACAGATTTTCAACGTTATTTATTAAGACCTTAAGTCAGAAATGTTTTATTTTGGAAATTTTCAGCTGTCTTGTTTTTATTTATAATTTAAACTTATTGGTTGACAGTGCACCCAGTTAAAGCTGTATTTATTTTGTTTTTGTCAAATGCGTATCTTACGACAGAGTATTAGGGCCATCGTAGACTAAAAGAAAATATTTGAGTAAAAGTTCTTCACAAATCATTTCATTGTAATAGAAAGCTCAGAAACAAAAACGTGTGTGGTTTGTGTGAATTATAGAAATTTCTGAGTCTTCTCCCACAACCTTGTGACTTTTAAACAGAATTTCAAATTTCTTTTTCTGGAAAAACTGAAACGAATCTAAAGATTGGACATTTTTTTGGCAGAAATGTACTCCAAAATATTTTTACTTTTGTCTACTGTGGTTCTAATACTCATGTAGTATCTTGAGGTTATTATAGCTATTGTCAGCTGCTATTTATCATTTGTAATTTGCACAAGGTCATGTTTGCACTATTTGGTTGAGAGACCTCTCTGTTAAAAAGTTATTTTGATACCTTGAGGTTATGATTTTACAAGTTTGCATTTTTCAAGGTGCTTATGTAGCACTGGTGTTAGTGCTTGTTTTACATTTCTTTTATTAAAGAAGGGTGTCAAAAAGAGATCTTCAGTGCTATTATTGAATGAAAACAATATTGCAGGTTACTTTCTGGGTGCAAAAGTAATCAGAAAGTAGTGTAATTAAGTTACTTCCTGAATTAAGTAACTAAGTAGTGTGATATATTACTTTTTGGAAAAGTAATTTGTAATATGTTACTATTTTTGAGTAACTTCCCCAACACTGATGATTACTCATTTTGGGATTTACTCAACCTGAGAGTCGCTCGCCACCTTTGTAGTCTTAAACCTTTCGAGTTGTCTTTTGAACTCCCTAACCTCTCCCGTCTCCAGGTACTCCTGCAAACTACCGCTCTTCAACAATAACCCTCTGGATTACATCTTTTGAGTCCGTGTCTGTCAGCCAGTCAGACCATCCCGCTCTCCACCGCTCACCCTGCTCTTGGAAACCTGCCTCTCGAGTTCCCTCTCTTGTGCTCCTCTCTTGAGTCCTACCCTTGGAGCCTTTTTGAGTGTGACCACTACCTTGGGCCTGACACCCTCCCTCGAGCTCCCTACTTAATGCAGAACAGTAAGCCTTCGTTCCTCATCAACATGCACATGGATCACTCACTCATCTGCTGTGGTCTCATGAGGAAATGGAGCTTTTTGATATAAAGTTTCTCTTCTTCCCTAATACAAATATTTCTTTAAAGGAACTAGGGGCAGGATCTTTTAAAAATCTGTAAAAAATTAAACATGTATGTTCATTTTTTCAAAGCTAATGGGTGATGAAGTGTTATAAACCAAAAAGAATGAGGCCACCCATGTATCGTTCCATTTTCTTGAACAGGCTGTTTGCTGCAAAATGCGCTGCAGTTCGGTCACGAATTTCCCGCGCTGCCCTACGGATGTGGCATCAATTGACACTGCTTGCGCGTTCACAACAGCTTCAAAACAGAAAGAAAATGTGTTCGACACTGCAGATCGGTAGGTGGCGCTATTGCACCTTAAGTTGCTTGCCAAACGCCAAACTCCAAAAGAAGAACGGTGGGAATGGATTCTACTGCAACCAGCAAACGACCAAGCATGGCACAAAGGAAGTTTATTCAGCGGCATCTCGTGAGTCAAAAACCAAATATGGTAAAAGACAGGCAGGGACCCGAATCTATATCGGATACGTGATTGACGAATGGAGGCTGCTTCAACTATATCTGGGACTCAAAAAGGATGCTGCCATGGCTCATTTCCTAGTGAGCAGGTAAGAAACATTATAGGTTGTGTTTAGAGATGATGACAATGATCTGACCTCACCGATGACTCAGAGAGAGCTAGCGTGCAGTAGCATTAGCTGTGATAGTAGCATTAGCTGTGATCAGGGATGCAGCGTGGATTGCTTCGCCGCAATATTGTCCGTGAGAGCGGCGGGGAGTTGCCTTTTCAGCGTGAGATATTGGAGGTGTGGCGTGAGAGCGTGTGAAGAGGGTCAGGTAATGGTATTTTTGTGTTTGTGTAACATAGCCGTCTGTGCACGCTCCAGTGCTGGGCTGCAGTTACTCNGCAGAGCCGGACGCGTCGCTCGTGAGCATCGTTTCTTTTTTCCTGCCTCTAGTTCCTTTAAGTATTTGTTAGAAATAAATATTTGTAAAAAATTCGTTATTTGTGCTCCACCCCTACTACATACAATAAAAATATAAAATTTACTAAAATCCTTGCATGTTAAATTTCTTCTGCCTTTTCAGCGAGAGATATTGGAGGTGTGGTGTGAGAGCGTGTGAAGAGGGTTAGATGCTTGTGTCTCACGCTCCATGCGTGAGAGTTGGCAGCCCTGTCCATGAGTTCTGTTGTGTGGTGGAGTTGCTAATGCTAACAGTTAGCTTCTACTAGCCCAGACGTTCTCTGCTGTTTCCTGGACGCTAAACCAACAACAGTCTTCCCCGTCATGAGTCAAGATGGGTGAGTCCATGAATGTTAAGTGACAGTGTGACATAGATCTGTCAGGATTTTCTAATCCAAGAGTTCCACCGTCTATTTTCTATCAGAAGCTAATGCAGGAGATAGGTGGAGGAGACTATTTTCATGTTCAGCCTGCATGAAACACTCATTAGAATCAGAAATAATCATTAAAAATGGTTTCTCAGTGAAGCTGCTCTTTAAACACACACATATTATATAGTTACTCTGTAACTCTGACGAAGACACATAAGGTGTCGAAACGTTAGTTTTTGTTTGCACCTATTAAAGGTATTTATATTCATTCTGGATGTCCTCCAGCTGTAGAACACCAACCTGAGTGGATGACGCACAGAGAGCCTTAACTTCTGCTTTTGTGCGTTTTGTGTCTGCTCTGTCTTCTCAAAACCCCAGTGATTCGTGTCAGATGGCTGCTCATACTGATCCAGGTTCTGTTGGAGGTTTCTTCCTGTTAAAGGGGAGTTTTCCTCTCCACTGTCGCTACATGCTTGTATGGGGATTGTTGTAAAGTCTCTGACACAACAAGTCAGTGACTCGATGCAATCTGCTGGGCTCCTTATATTGGACATTTTAACTCATTGGCATAATGAACTGAACTCAGCTTGAATGTTTACTTGCTGAAGTGCCTTGAGACGACTCTTGTCTAGGATGTTCTGCTCAAAACCTGCATGATATAAATAAACTGAATTGAACAGAATAAAAAAAAAGAAACAACAAAAGAAAGTTCATTTGTAGCTTGAAACATTTAGGGTGTTTTACTATAACGGTGTTATTCTTCTCTTTTATATCCTCCAGAGAAATGACATCTGACTTACATTACACTAGATTTCATTTAATGACTTAAAGCAGCAATCTGGAGTTTTCCTCTTTCAGGAATTATGTTTGCTTTTTCAGAAATCTGTAAAAGTGATTGTCTTATGTAGTGTCATATAATGTAAGTGATACGTCTTTTTTTTCTAAGCCAGCCCCCTTCCAGCCAGCACACATAGGTGGGCCCCATATGGGATCTATATGGGCAAGCTGTATGGGTCCCAACAGGGTTTGTCCACGGTTTCCGTGGTGACCCCACAGGGTTTTGTTGGTGTTTTGAGTCAAAACCTCTAAAAACCCATGTAGGGCAAATCCCCATGGGGCCACCGTGGAAACCGTGGACAAACCCTGTTGGGACCCATATGGCTTGCCTATATAGATCCCATATGGGTCCCAGTTATGTGTGCTGGCTGGACTGCCCTGTAAAATCTGTGCAACAGGAAAGCTGAGCAGCAACCAGAACTAACCAATAGCGTTAGACTACCGCTTACATGCTTCAAATTTAAGGAAGCACCTCGGCTGATGCAGAGTTGATGAACTTTTCACGGACAAGTAAGTCCTTAAAATATAAATATATGAAAACACAACATGACATGAGAATAATAATTGTAAAACAACGTGTTTTAGCTGTTTGCCGGCTACAGAAGCACATTCATTAACAAGAAACGTGCAGTCGCCATCTTAAATTACCGAGTCCACCAACTATTGGTGCGATACGCTTGTCAGCCACTAGATGGTGCCATCAGATAAAAGAAATACTCCAGAGAGCTACTTTAAAGCGGTCTTAATGAGGAGTTGGAACCAGTCGGATGTGCACATTTACTCTGTTCCTCTTACTGGCTGCAGAAAACAGCTCTTCTCTCTCCATCCTACAGCTTCAGTTTTGTCTGGATTCTACATCCAGGATTTCCACCTATTTAAACTGGCTTTCATGAGATAACCTAAAAAAACAAACAAATGAAAAATAAAATAAATGTTCAATTTGTTCATTCAGAGAAACGAAAATTAGCCTCATTTAAAAATGAAGAAACACAATATCACTCAGGCATTAATTATGTTTTTTCATTCATGAACATAAAGGTCCGTGTGATGAATTAATGACGTAAAACATTCTCCATGGTTAGGTTGCCTGCAGGCTAAACAGCTCTCTTTTATTTTGAACAACATCTTGTTTCTTTTATGTATTCTAAATGAATGTTCATTTGCCCTGCAAACAGACATCCAGACTGTCCTTTGCAATTCATTACAGAACAATAGCCTGAAGGCTCAAGAAATAAATAGCTGCAAATAATTCACGTTAACCAAAATATATAAAAAATAAAAATAAATTCCTTCCCTATTCTGGCTCACTGCAAGCAACAAGGCAGGAAGAACAACCTGATGGCAGCAGCTAAACATGGAGACAAAGCAGCTCAGCCTCCGCACAGGAGAAAGAAAAAGATAAGAAATCCTCCCCGCAGATTAACGTCAATTCTCCTTCTTGTCAGTTTTACTGATTAAACAAACCGGGCCATTAGAGCTCTTCACATAATGCTGACTTTTTAGAGCGCACTTTGCAAACACATTAAGCGTGGAGGACACTAAGTGCATTTTATCCAAAAGTGACAGAATAAAAGATGGTAAAACACACAATTATGTTGGAGTCATACAATTTGCATTTTTAAGGTATAAACAGATTATAAATGCAGCTAGCGTACAATTATAATGACTGCAGAAGTCAGCTCTTGGTGTGACTTATGTTCAAGGCAACAACAGCCTTATTTTATGATTGATGTTTTAGTTTTAGCAATAATTAATGGATTGTGATTTTATGGCTTCAGTGGCTTAGCAGCACCATAGTGGGGCCATATGTTCAACACTGAAATCGCACAATTACTTTGTGGCTCTGAGTGCACACTAACCAGAAATGATTACTCACAGAGTCACTCTGTGGTTCAGTCCGAACATCAACAGATAACGTCCACTTTGATGGTGGAGATGGAGGCCTTCAGTCTTAGAGTACCAGGGGCCTCGTAGAATATCCAGTTGGTATGCTGTATTGATCTGATGTTTCATTTGTGTTGAATAATATCTATTATTTATGTTTCAATAACATAGGAAAACCTTCAGAATACCGAACAGATTCATTCATCTCCTCTCCCCCTGCTTGTATCTGTGATCTCACTCTTTCGGTCACTGCCCGAAGCTCGTGACCATAGATGAGGGTTGGAATGTAGATGCAAACTGCTTAAGCAAAACTTGCAGATCATGGTCTGATGAAGCCAGTGTGCAGTCTACCAACCAAGTTCCTGGGGGTCCTTTTGACGAACAACCTTACCTGGTCCCTCCACACCTCTTCCATTGCCAAGAAGGCTCACCAGTGACTGATTTTCATGCAAATGCTAGAGAGGGCCCAGCTCAGCAAGTCAGTCCACGCTACTTCCTACAGAGGAACCATAGAGAGTGTGCTAACCTGCAGCAGCTCTATGTGACTTTTGTTGGGCTTGTGCTGACACGTCCTCTGCAAATGAAGTTCCTAACCAATAAATTTGATTTGTTCCTGACCAGAGCCGTGTGTCAAGGACTCACCTTGACACACGGCTCTGGCTATTTAGACTGTATCTGTCACAGTCCTGGCTCTTCGACCTTCTCCCCAGTTCTAATCACCCCAGAACTCCTCCGCCTCAAACCCAAACCTGCTCCAGAACTCCAGTACCAGCCTGCATCACCCCAGTCAGTCCCCTCAGACCTAACCAGCCTGAGTACTCCGCTTCCCATCATGCCCCGCACCGGACGTCCTGTCCACACGATCTGCACGGTCATATATATGAATACGTAGATGCCCCATTCACTGGGGGTGAATGGAGACCCAACTAAGATGGCTGCCAGCCACTACGGCAGCGCCAATAGGCAGCGCCAGTCCACGAGGCGTCTACGTATATATGTTTGTGTGCGTGGGACTATATGAGGAAGTGGGGATTACTCTAGGGCTCAGTCATCACTTCAGCATTCTGGATCAAGTAGCGTTCCGATCACTTCCTGAGTCGTTTCCAGAGGTCT
This sequence comes from Aphyosemion australe, assembly GCA_006937985.1. Lineage (NCBI taxonomy): Eukaryota > Metazoa > Chordata > Actinopteri > Cyprinodontiformes > Nothobranchiidae > Aphyosemion > Aphyosemion australe. The sequence goes on from SSNS01000832.1 coordinate 60,313, forward strand.
TCCAGTTCCAGTCCAGTCGTGTCGACTACCAGTAAGTCGCTCTCTTTATTCTGGACCCGCACGCGCTCTTGTTTCCATTTGAGCTGTGCACCATGGCTTCCTACATTAACTGTGTGTCTGTTCAAACCATTGACATACGTGAAAAACTTGCTGCAGTGTCAGTTTAGCCCTTCTAATGCGGAAGTGTCGGCGCCGACACATCCGCATTAGAAGGGCTAAAACAGATGTCAACTGTTTTAGAAAATAATTTAAAACTTTCTTTAAGTAAAAAATATTTTTAAACGTCTGCAATGATTATTCTAATAATAAAGAGAAACAAAGGTAAATTAAAGATGAAATAATGATAAATTGTGAAAATTTGACCATTAAAGCCAAATACAAACTAAAGGAAAACATGATGTTGATTGTTTTGGAAGAATTACATTTAACAGTTTTAAAATGGTTTGATTCAGTTTGTTTTTGCCTCCAATAGATCGAGTGATGTTTTTCTGCCATGCATGTTTAGTCTGACCAATATAACAGAAAAATAGAAGAAGAAACAATCTTTTATATAGCGCCTTTCAAGATAAAAATCACGAGGCGCTTAAATAGAGTTTAGATCAGTAATGTAGAGTATGCTTAAGATCATATTCTGATTCCTGGTCAAACTCTTCTGATAGTGTTCCAGTTCTAATTAGCTGCACTCTGCTCCTAAAGTGTTCCAATTCTGACAGACTACACTTTCCTCTGATATAATGTTCCATTTCTAAAAAAAAACACACAAATGCACATTATCCATTTCGTCCACGTAATGGATAATGTTACGTGGATGACATAATAGAAATCAGACCAAAAGGACAAAGGAGGCATTAACAGAACTCCTAAACAATATAGACGACACAAACAACATAAAATTTACATATGAGGAAGAAACAGAAGACAGCATAACATTCATGGACATGAATATCAACAGACAAAAAGACGGGACCCTGAATATAAACACATACAGAAAACCAACACATACAGACTAGTAATTATTATGGACATCAGAACATCCCACCATACATAAAATGTCAGTGATCAGAACATTATACCACCGAGCAAACAATAACAGAAGAACAAGACCGTAAACAAGAAGACAAACATACAAAACGCATTAAAACCCAACATGGGTAATAAACAAAGGAAAACAACAAACAACAGAAAGACAAGAACAACCGAAACAAAGAACCAAAAATCCAGAAAAACCAAAACCAGTGATAACGCTTCCATACATCAATGGCATAACAGAAAAAATAATAGAAACAATGAAAAAACATAGCATTAACACACCAACAAAACCACACACAACAGTTAGGAAAAGACTAGTTCACCCAAAAGACAAGATACCAACAGGACATGAGTGTGGAGTCATATACGAATGTAAACTATGCAATAAAACATACATAGGAGAGACTGGACGTCAACTCAACACACGAACAATAGAACATAGAAAAGAGTGTGAGAAAGAAACAAGGAGAAGACACACAAGAGCAGCAAAACAAGAAGCAGAAAATACAATAAAGAAATCAGCCGTAACAGATCACTGCACAAGAGAAAATCATATAATGGACTGGGACAGAACACGGACCATAAACACCAAACAACAAAAATACAAAAGATGGATCAAGGAAGTCATAGAAATAAGGAGACGTGGACACACAACCAACAGAGACGATGGGGTTTACACATTGGATCACGCATGAGGCTGTGTCATCGGTGAGGAGAGCGCTGGCAGCAGAGTCTGGAGAAGGAAGTGACATCGCCAACAGCGACTTAGCGCTGAGCATGACCACAGCTGGTGGTCGAAACGTCAGCAAGAAAGGTAAAACTATCTTTTATCTGTGTTTGAAAAAGAACCAAGTGATATAAGAAGAAACACAGAATGAACACACAAAAGAGGTCTAAGTATGTTGTTTTACATCTGGAAACCAGACATTTCTGCTGCTGTTATGTCTTATGATCAAACACAATGATTTTTTTTTACTGACTACAGTCAATAGATGCTGTGTTGGTATAACATAAATAAACTAAAACACAAAATAGAAAACTTCACGACTTTGAGGCACATGAGCAATACTAGGAAACTCTAAGACTTTAATAAATATGGGATGAAACATAATGACAAAGTGAGGAAGTCGAGGCTCTCCTGTCGGTTTCACCTTGGACCCCAAACATCCACCTGTGCTGACATTATCTGTTTTTTATTGTCTTCATCTTTAGAAGTACATGAAGGTCATGAAGTCACTGACAATAAAGCTGAAAAGTTCACTCTAGCTTACGGTTTATTGCTGTTCTTGGTGCGGTCTAATTGAAACAAGTCTGGTGTTTCTACAGTGCTGCTCTGTGGCGTGTGTTGGCTGTAATCCAGCAATGTCAACACTAAATCGGAAAAAGTGATTTTGTTTTCTGACACTTGACTTATCACCCTTTTGTCAGCACAGCACCCTTGTTAGCACTAAAAGCTGATATAGGACCAGGTGATCCTTCATTTGGAGGCTTGTTTGTGTCCACCTGATGAATGAAAGGCCAATATCCACTCACCATTTAGTTTTGTTTGGACTCTGCTAATCCTCGGGGAAATATCCGACTGCTGTATAACGGCTGAACGCTGAAATTGTGCTGAGCTGATTGGTGTGAGAGGAATTTTGGGTCCTTCCACTGAAAGTGGCTGCCTGCTGTGGTACAGAATGACTCGGCTGGATTACAACAAAGAAAGTTGTGTCAGTGAGAGGTAGCCAGCTTCAAAATGAAAGAAACTAAATCATGATCATTTAAAAAAGATAATGTGTTAGGTGTGGTATCCAGTCTTTGACTTCCAGGCAATTAGTTTTAAAGAGCAAGTTCACTGAAAAAAGGTTTGAAATATGATCTGTCAGTTTAACATGCAGGCTGGACGTGAAAATTCTTATCTACCACTATCTCCTGCATTAACCTCTGATAGAAAATACACAGGAAACGCTGGGATGAGAAAAGCCACTCAGATCTACGTCACACTAGGTGCGTTTCCTTTATCGAAACTTCGGGGTAAATTTACAGGAAGTTCCCGACGTGCGCTTGTCTCCACTTGACCGGCCGGCCAAACGGCCGTTTTCCAGTACCTGATCAGGGGTAGGTACTCAGAATGGCCCGGTGGAGTCGCTGAGCGGAACCTTTGGTTAACTCACGCTGATTGGTTGTAACTCAGTAGGAAATAGGGTATTCTACAGTTGACGTCACCACGCAAAGGCTTCTGGGTAGGGTCATACTGATAAGCCGCATTAACAATAGAAAATATACAGTTTCAGAGCGTTTTGACATCGATATGAAGACATAAAATGGAGGAAGTTGTTGTGACAAAAAAAACATACCAGAGAGCTTTTCTTGATGGCGACTCTGCTAATTATCGATCACCAGAACTGAAGCGCTAGCTCAAATGAAAGTGAAAGTAAAAACTAACCCTCGCTAGCAGCGCTGTTGTTTTAAACGCCATTATTCCATCACGGCTCCTTCTTGAGTAATATAAAAATAAGTTCATTACTCAGTGCTCAAGTAACATTTTCTCAAGGTAGTTTTTTAACTGTCAGGTTATCATTTATGTCTCTACTTTTATATTCCACTCACCTCTGGTCAAAAGCCTTTTTCGTGGACGTTTGGGTGGACATGCTGTTTGGCCCAGACGTTCCTCCTGGATAACCCCACATCTGCTAGCGTCGCTAGGATCGGCTGCTGGTCATTCTCAGATGTAGGACCTTTCCCTCCAGGAAGTTGTAAGGAACAAATATACGTGCTTTTCTTGATCTGCTCCACACAGTTAAAATCCACTCGTCCACATAAAAACTACCACCGCTTTGCTTCTTCTGTCTTTAGCTTAGCCCGTGTAGCTTTCCAGCTGTTTCATGTGGTCGTGGACTTTACCAGCTTTGGAAAAGGGATAAAAAGTCCTCTCCAACATCCGATCTGGGCATCTGGAGTCCGATTAGCACCTCCCCCAGCAGCAGCGTTAAGTTCCTTGCTGTTTGAAAATCTTTAGGAGACGAAAAAATAACTTTAGCTAGATCGGAGCGACTCAGACCCATAGGAATTTATTATAACTGCTCGCTTACTTGTATGACCCTGCGTCCCAGAGTGCTTTGCAACAATCTATTTTTAGCTACTGTAGAAAGCTCTATTACATCAGCAGACGTTCTCCAAAACAACCGGCAGCAGAAAAATTAGAAGAGTTGCTAGTGAAGCAGAATGGAAGCCAATAAGTGATCGTGTTTAAAATTAAACTCCCGACACCGGAACACACGGTGGAATTCCCCCACATCGCCTTAATTCACGGGGCTTTGTTGTCTCACAGAGCGCTGTAACAAAACTGAGCTTCTGGTCTTTGAATGCCACATTTTACATCACACAGCTGCTCTCGTCCTCTGAATGGATTAAATCATGATAAACTTCAACAGAACAAATACTTTTAATGTTATTATTGTTACTGTGGACGCTTTCTGGCGCTGATCAGTGACATCACTCACTGCCAAAGCAGTCGCGATATGCTGACGTCTGTGCAAAGTCCTGAAAGAGCTGAATTTGAATGGAGACACAACAGCTGAGAGGACTGGGACATCGAATCTCCCGGTCTTTTCCCCGTCCCACCCTGAAGTTCCGGCAAATGGAAACACACCTACTGTCACTTAACATTTAGCATCCAGAAAACAACAGAGAGCGTCTCAGCAAGTAGAAGCTAACTGTTAGCATTAACAACTCCACCAGAGTCAGTGGTAGAGTCGTGCTGCTGTTAGCCAATCAGAGGAGAGATGTCCACATATCAGGAAATAAGACTCCAGACCCTGTCGTCTTCTGTTCCCAACTCATCTGGCTCACTTCTAGTTCCTGAAGCAGGAGCGCCAGAGCTTTGTCTCCTACAGAGATCAACTCACAAGGCAATCATTTAAACTAGAGACCACTGCAGATGTGTTCTAAAAATGAGTGAACTTGATCTTTAAATGAAGAGTTTTGAAAATGATTCTAGCCTAGAATCTAGACTGTCAATTGCCAAAGCAAAATTATTTTGCTTTGCATGTAGGATGGCTTGCTATAGGCTAAAATGATTCATTCAGACCCTGCTTGCTATTTTAAAAAATAACAAAGAGAGTTGTTATCAGACTGCAGCAACACAAAAGTAGGACCTCTGAGAGTGAGAGAAAACACTTATGTACATGCAGACTTTATCAGTCGTGGCAAAAATGAGACGCTGCATCAAAAGAACGTAGAGCTTGATCTCAGAATGAGCGTCCTCAATCAGCACCATGATCATGATCAGACCTTATTATCGATCATAATGGGAGAGGTTTGCTAGTGAAGGTTCTCAGTCATCCAGGTCCTGGTAATCCAAGGGGTTCAAACGAAGGCAACTGGACCTCTTTGGTTTCTTGAAGACGTTTCGCTTCTCATCCGAGGAGCTTTGTCAGTTCTGAATTTTGTCAATTCAGAACTGACAAAGCTCCTCGGATGAGAAGCGAAACGTCTTCAAGTTCAGATGCTTGTAGCCAATACAAAACCGTGATGATTTATTCTGAAGTTTTTAGCTCAAGAGATTCCTTGAAAACTTTTCATTTAGGTATTTTTATCTGCTATTTTGTGCTAGCAAAGGCCATCTTAAGTAACGACAAAGTTTGATTTAAATTCTGCATTCAGCAACTACTTTATCTAAAAATGACTTGGATCTGTGCTGGGAACAAAAACATGTGATCATGTCTGCAAATTGAAATGTTCCCAAAATGAACAAAAACGAGTTTGTGGATCAAGCTCAGAAGCAGACAAATCATCATCTCTAGAGCTCCCACAGTGAATCATGGTGGAGGCTAGCCTGGCAAGCCATCCTATATATGTGAATATATAGTCAGGCCACGAACCATTGACGGCTCTCAGTCGTGAGGCGGGATCTATGGTTGTCTTTCAAAATGTCAGCATGCAATTGGATAGCGCTAGGACCAATCAGAGTAACGAACAACGTGACGTAATCACGGCGACGGAAAAGCGGGAGGCAGCTATGGCGTCTAACATCAATGATTTCTGTCGTTTTTGTATAAAAACATGTGAATATCAGGTGTACTGGGACATTGCACTACTTTGTTTGATAAAAATAAGAAGCTGCTAAGTATATCAGACAGACTTACGCACGTTGGAGTCTAAATAATCCATGTTGATGACAAAGCCGTTTCAAACCAACGTGGTTCCTGCGTTGCCGCCATGTTGTTTGTGTTCGCAGCCGCAGCGCTGACGTCATCAGCTACTCCCGCTCTGTGATTGGCCCACAATATAGAGCGCTGTGATTGGCCCAACCAAAACTATAGCGAGCTGTGATTGGACAGCCACAGCAGTGGATCGGGCTGCGAGGGTTCCTATGAAGCGTGCCTAGACCAAACTTTGCAAAGCAAGAATTTGGTCTAGTTCACTAGGCTAGATGGAGGCAGCATCGTGGTGTGGATGTTTTGCAGGTATGATGATGATAAAACAGTTCAATTCAACATTTGGTGGATTTTAGTTCAAACAACCGTTTATATTTGAATTTTCAGCTGGGTTTTGTTTTTATTGTGCATCAGAAGAACTGCTTCAGCTTGTAGGAGCTAGACTAGATGTGTCACGTTCTCAAGAAACTAACAGCTGTCACTGATACAAAAGGAGGATCTACAAGGAGGAAAACTGATTCACACTGAAGTTTCTGATTCTTCTTTGATTCTCTATCCTTTTTACACACTCACATACACACACACACACACACACACACACACACACACACCTGTACGTTCAAACACATTCACTCACAGACTCAAACCTGTGATCTTTTTGCTGGAAGACCAACCACGGCCCCTCTCACGTAAACCTCTTCTGGGTTTTGTATTTCGATGTTTATCCCAGCAGTCAGCAGGCCAGAGGCAGGATCATGCTTCACAGATTAGAAGTCCATCACAAGACCAACATCTACACATGCAGGCCAGGCTATAACCTAGGTCTGAAAATGTTCAGGACTCACACACCTTTGCCAAAACCAAATTCAAACACATTTCAAACATTTTTAAGGTAAATGTTTAAAAATGGGGATGGTACACTTTTAATAATACACAGTAAAATCAGGTCAGATGCTCCATAAATATCTTAAAGAATTATGACTTTTCACTAGCTTAGAAATCTAGACCAACCGTAGTAATAGCAAATAAATTTTGCTCTGCAGGTCGGTCTAGCCACGCCCCCTTTGTAGCGTCTGGTCTACCATTGGCCTGATCAGTTTTGTGTCTAGCCAATCACAGCGCTCTATGTTTGTTGGACGGGTTTAACGCTAGAGCTGCGATGAAGAACAACAAAGATGGCATCTGCTCAGGAGTGGAGCTCATTTAAAACAGCTTTGGCTTCAACTTTGGACTATTTAGACTTGGGCTTTTCTTTAGAGGAACTGAAGTCATTTAATTCAAGTAAGGATGTATTTGATTCTTCTTCAAAGGTGTCGGACCGTCCCGTTAACTGACATCCATAGCAGTGAATATGTTGCGTTGTTCGTTGCTCTGATTGGTCCGTGCACTGTCCAGTTGCATGCGGAGACAGTTTGAAAGACAACCATAGATTCTGCCCTGCAGCTGGGTGGTTTCAATGGCTCATGGCCTGACTAGAGTAAGGAACATAAAGTAATCATGGAGGGATCTGAAATCAACATAGTAGGTGCATTCCCACCGTGAGAGAGTGTATAAAAAAACTTCAGGAAATCACATTGTATGATTTTTAAAGAATTTATTTGTATAGCACTGCTGCACATCAGTATTTGAACACCTGGCAATCAGCAAGAATTCTGGCTGTCAAACACCTGTTACTCTACCTTTAAAGTCCACCTCTACTCCACTTATTAATCTAAATCAGTAGCACCTGTCTGAGCTCGTTAAAGACACCTGTCCACCCCACAGTCAGTCAGATTCCAACTACTACCATGGACAAGACCAAAGAGCTGTCAAAAAACACAAGAGACTAAATTGTGGACCTCCACAAGGCTGGAAAGGGCTACAGAGCAATTAGCAAGCAGCTTGGTGGAAATAGATCAACTGTTGGAGCAACTGTTAGAAAATGGAAGAGGCTAAAGATGACTGTCATTCTCCTTTGGATGAGGGCTCCATGCAAGATCTCACCTGGTGGGGTAATAAAGGTGAGGAATCAGCCCAGAACTACACGGGAGGAGCTGGTCAATGACATGAAGAGAGCTGGGACCACAGGTTCAAAGGTCATTGTCTGTAGAACAATACGCCATCATGGTTTATAATCATGCATTACACAGAAGTCATCACACGTCCAGGCCCGACTGAAGTTTGTCAAAAACCTTCTGGATGATCCAGAAGAGGCATGGGAGAAAGTCAGATGAGACCAAAATAGAACATTTGGAGAAAAAAGAAGGACGAGCTGCATCCCAAGAACACCATCCCTACTCGGGGGGCATTTCTACAAAGTGGACAGAACGACTGCATTAAGGAGAGGATGAATGAGGCCATGTGCAACAACCTCCTTCACTCAGTCAGAACATTGAAGATGGGTCGTGGCTGGGTCTTCCAACATGACAATAGCTAAGTTTACATGCGGCAAATTTCCCCAATCCGATTCAAATCTTGGTTGATTGGAAATCCCAAATCTCTTTTTACATGGACACTAACTGGAATGATCTGATCATGCCGCAATGCACGCACCATAGCTTGCGCATGCGCAGACTTGTCCTTCCTGGAAGAGAAATTGTAAACAAACGCCATCTCGTCCGCACGTCTTTTCCCTTGCATTTTATTTGCTTATTTTCTTGCTTCTGTGAATTCCCGCTTCCTGCATCTTTAGATGCACTTGAGTGTATAACTAGGTATTTTTAGCCGTTCGGCCATCGAGACGTTCAGTAATATTGAGCTCCCGTAGTATTTCCAGTAAAAAATAGCGTCGGCAACAGATCACTTCTGTTCACCGCCCGCCATGTTTTCGATCTGTCTTGAGCATGCGCAGAGGCGGAAAGAGGGCACGCTGCAGTTGCAGACATGCGCAGTGGGCGTTATTTTACCCAAACGATCCAAATGGCTGTGTACATGGACGTCAATCGGATTGACGATCGGACAAAACCACCTCTCTCAATCGGAATGAAATTTCTTTCGGATCAGGCCGAATCGGATCAGAATATTCCGATTGACATGTTTACATGACGAATTTTTGATCCGATAGGGCGTTAAATCTGATTACTTGTGCCCATGTAAACGTAGCTAGTGACCCAAAGCACACAGCCAGGATAACCAAGGAGTGACTCAAGGTTCTGGAGAGGCCTAGCCAGTCTCCAGACCTAAATTCAACATCTTTGGAGGGAGCTGAAACTTTGTCTTGTTCAGCGACAGCCCTGAAACCTGACAGATCTAGAGGAGTGGGCCAAAATCCCTGTTGTACACACCTGGTCAGGAAATACAGGAAACCTTTGACCTCTGGAATTACAAACAAAGGCTTCTGTATAACACTGATTTTCTCAGGTGTTTAAATACTGATGTGCATCAGTGCAATACAAATAAATTATTTAAAAATCAAACAGTTGGATTTCCTGAAGTTTTTCAAACGTGTTTCTCACAGCGAGAATGCTACAATGTGGATTTTAGACCCTTCCATGATTTCTAAGTGGGAGAACTCGCAGGATGTTCAAATACTTCTGTTCCCCATAGGAGTGCTTGCCAGGCTAACTTTTCACAGATGTTTTAACTAAATTAATACTTTTTAAAAAACTAAATCTGGATAAGCATGTTGAGTCTTTACCGGGAATGTTCTAAGAAAAAATTGCCAAGACATTATTTGTTTGACAAATTTACTCTGACTATTTCACTGCCTTGTTTTCCAAACATTAATGTTTCAGTTAGAGCTTCAGGCACTTTTTAAAAAATCCAAGCTTTAAAAATGGTAAATAAAATGGTAAAAGGCCTGTATTTGTATAGCGCCTTCTTAGAGTTCTACAACCCCCCAAGGTGCTTTACAACAGAATCAGTCATCTACTCATTCACACACACATTCATACACTGGTGGGGATGAGCTACATTGTAGCTACAGCTGCCCTGGGGTGCACTGACGGAGGCGGGGCCTGCCGTACTCTGGCGCCACTGGTCCCTCCGACCACCACCAGCAGGCAAGGCGGGTTAAGTGTCTTGCCCAAGGACACAACGACAGCGACAGACTGAGCGGGAAGCGAACCTGCGACCTTCCGATTGCAGGGCGGCCACTTAACTCCTCTGCCACCATCGCCCTAAAAAAAAATAAATAAAACTTCTTGAACAACATGACTGATGAAAACAGCTGATGTGAATGCAGTCTAAACCAAAGTTCATAAAGTAAAACTCCACACAGACTAGCCGTTAGCCCCTCAGTCCTGTTCTGTAATTAATTATTTATAACTTACATAAAAATAGGCAAAAATATTCCTTTAAAGGAACTAGAGGCAGGAAAAAAGAAACGATGCTCACGAGCGACGCGCCCGGCTCTGCGAGTAACTGCAGCCCAGCACGGGAGCGTGCACAGACGGCTATGTTACACAAACACAAAAATACCATTACCTGACCCTCTTCACACGCTCTCACGCCACACCTCCAATATCTCACGCTGAAAAGGCAACTCCCCGCCGCTCTCACGGACAATATTGCGGCGAAGCAATCCACGCTGCAGCCCTGATCACAGCTAATGCTACTACTGTAGCATGATCACAGCTAATGCTACTGCACGCTAGCTCTCTCTGAGTCATCGGTGAGGTCAGATCATTGTCATCATCTCTAAACACAACCTATAATGTTTCTTACCTGCTCACTAGGAAATGAGCCATGGCAGCATCCTTTTTGAGTCCCAGATATAGTTGAAGCAGCCTCCATTCGTCAATCACGTATCCGATATAGATTCGGGTCCCTGCCTGTCTTTTACCATATTTGGTTTTTGACTCACGAGATGCCGCTGAATAAACTTCCTTTGTGCCACGCTTGGTCGTTTGCTGGTTGCAGTAGAATCCATTCCCACAGTTCTTCTTTTGGAGTTTGGCGTTTGGCAAGCAACTTAAGGTGCAATAGCGCCACCTACCGATCTGCAGTGTCGAACACATTTTCTTTCTGTTTTGAAGCTGTCGTGAACGCGCAAGCAGTGTCAATTGACGCCATATCCGTAGGGCAGCGCGGGAAATTCGTGACCGAACTGCAGCGCATTTTGCAGCAAACAGCCTGTTCAAGAAAATGGAACGATACATGGGTGGCCTCATTCTTTTTGGTTTATAACGCTTCATCACCCATTAGCTTTGAAAAAATGAACATACATGTTTAAATTTTTACAGATTTTTTAAAGATCCTGCCTCTAGTTCCTTTAAGAATATAAATCTGTATCAGTTAGATAAAAAAAACGATTAAATTTATGGAAAAAAAATTACCTAAACATAAGGAATCACTGGTTGGGACTCACATTTACATCACTTCTGTCTCCATATTCAGTTGAAAATGCCGTGAGGAGACAAAACCTGGATGCTGACAGGTCTGGAACAGCAGCCTGGTTTTAACGCTTAATGACACGGGGCAGTGGCAGTCAGAAAGCTGCAGACCTTAGCTGCTTCACTCCACCCTGACGATATGATCTCTGCCTCATCACACTCCATTAGCCACAGTTTGGGTCACTGCTGGCGAGAGCGCGGCCAGCACCGCCAGTGAAAGAGAAGCAAAAGCGACTGAGACAATGAGCAGCACAGAAAAAAGGTGGAGGCAAAATGAAACACATTAGGTGCAAAAGCCCTAGAGGTAAGTGCTGTTAAATGCTTAAACATTAGAACTGCACGTGAGGAGGAAACCAAGTAGAGTTTATATCGACAGTACACACCGTCCATCATCATCCAGTAGTTTGCATGCATGGAAATAGTGAAAATTAAAAGTTTTGCTCTTTTTCTCCTCGTCTGTGTGAAAGTATCCTTATTTCACCAGAAATGGTTTATTATTAAATTAATCAAGGAAGTCTTAAATCATGATTTTTTTATCACTCTTTGTCATTTGTCATTAAATTAAACAAGTCACTGTTAATAAATGTAGGATTTTAATGTCTTAAACTGTGTTTTATCTATTCTTGGACCAAATGTAACCAGATAGATGTTTGCTCCATCTCACTGTATTCTCCTTATCAGCATCAGATTCATGAAGCAAATTTCTTTCCTTTATGAATCTGATGCTGATATCTTTTCTAACCAGCATTGCATCCTTTTTTCTACTTTATTCTTTATTTTCTAACACATTCAAAAGAAAAAATGGTTTTCTGTTCGTTATCCTCTGGATACAATACTAAAAAGGTTCACAATCTCTTTTTTCTGAATGCAAAACTTCCACTAAACAGAGGCGGCGCCAGGCGGTAGCTTGGTGTTGCTATAGCAACAGCAAGATTAGACCAAGCAGTGTCTCAGCAACCCCAAGTTCAATATTAAATATTATTTTTGCTTTCCTCCCTGGTGTTTTGTTGAATAGTGTGAAATTGATTAAAGCAGAATTAAGAGGTTTTAAAACAACCAAATATTTCAGTCCAAGTCCTTCTCCAGAGCATCTCCAGTCATGAACCTCACTACACATCACTGTTGACACCCCGACGTCCAATGATTTGACTTAGACAACCCCCCACCCCCGCCTGATGGAGAACAGGTGAACGTTTGTTTTTGAATGAGCAACTCCTTACACTCACTGAGCAACTCTATAGCTACTGCAGAGAAAACTCCTGGCGCCTCCCCTCCCACTAAAGGAGTATTAGTAGTCCAAAGCTGCGCTCCCCAGATGAGAGCAGGAAATGAAAATTCCAAAAACCACAAGAAGTCATCAGCGAGTCAAAAAATGTCACTGAGCAAAATAATCCAAAAGCTACACAGTCCAAAAGGTAATTCTGAGGTAAACCTACATACCTAGAGTAGGCTGGTGAAAAAAAGTCTTGGTGGGGCTAAATGTGAAATATTTCCTTTCTTAGTCCACAATAAGTATGTAATGATAATATTTTTTTATCATATATTGTGCCTATCCTTTCTCTGGAAGGTGTAAAATAGTTAACTGAGGTTAGGACAAAGGGGCCAGGGGGCATTACTTAATATTAAGCAGTTGTTAATACCTTATTTGTTTATTAATGCTTAATAATGCACTAAGTAATGTTAATTAATGGCTCCTTTTGAGAAATGTTACCAAATTTTTCCATTTTCCATCCATCCATCCATCCATCCATCCATCCATCCATCCATCCATCCATTTTCTGCCGCTTATCCGGAGTCGGGTCGCGGGGGCAGCAGCCTAAGGAGGGAAGCCCAGACCTCCCTCTCCCCAGCCACTTGGGCCAGCTCCTCCGGGGGAATCCCAAGGCGTTCCCAGGCCAGCCGAGAGACATAATCTCTCCAGCGTGTCCTGGGTCTTCCTTTGGGTCTCCTCCCGGTTGGACGTGCCCGGAAAACCTCACCAGGGAGGCGTCCAGGAGGCATCCTAATCAGATGCCCGAGCCACCTCAAATGGCTCCTCTCGATGTGGAGGAGCAGCGGGTCTACTCCGAGCCCCTCCCGGATGACCGAGCTCCTCACCCTATCTCTAAGGGAGAGCCCAGCCACCCTGCGAAGAAAACTCATTTCGGCCGCTTGAATCCGCGATCTCGTTCTTTCGGTCACTACCCAAAGCTCGTGACCATAGGTGAGGGTAGGAACGTAGATCGACCGGTAAATTGAGAGCTTCGCCTTTCGACTCAGCTCTCTCTTCACCACGACAGACCGGTACAACGCCCCCATCACTGCAGATGCAGCACCAATCCGCCTGTCGATCTCACGCTCCACCCTTCCCTCACTCGTGAACAAGACGCCAAGATACTTAAACTCCTCCACTTGGGGCAGGACCTCGTCCCTGACCTGGAGAAGGCATTCTACCCTTTTCCGACTCAAGACCATGGTCTCGGATTTAGAGGAGCTGATTCTCATCCCAGCTGCTTCACACCCGGCTGCGAACTGCTCCAGCGAAAGCCGGAGATCACGTTCTGACGAAGCCAACAGGACCACATCATCTGCAAAAAGCAGAGACCTGATCCTTAGGCCACCAAAACGGATCCCCTCACCACCTTGGCTGCACCTAGAAATGCTGTCCATAAAAGTTATGAACAGAATCGGTGACAAAGGGCAGCCTTGGCGGAGTCCAACTCTCACCGGAAATGAGCCCGACTTACTGCCGGCATTTTCCATTTTCCCCATTTTTTTATTACGATAATTTTTTAAAATAATTTTCTATACATATATTTTTAATAATTTTTTGTTCTTGTGAAGCACCTCGTGATTTTTATCTTGAGAAGCGCGCTATATAAAAAATTGTTTCTTTTTGTCAGACTCTAAACTAGATGTAGATCAATATATCGGTCGGCCGATATTTGCGATTATTTATGTATCGCATTGGCCGATATACCTCCTTAGTAAAGCCGATTTAAAGTCAGGCACATCCCTGAGCAGTCTGGTGCTGCTGCAGAATTTAATTTAAATTTATATTCATGCTCCTGAATAACATCTGCATAAAAAATTCTCTAAAAAATTGTTTTTAACTTTATTTACCAATTTTGAATATCTAATATTTGATCATTTAATTGATTTGTATGATTAACTTTAGTCAGACGTAGGGCTGCACCATTATGGCAAAAATGATAATCACGATTATTTTGATTGAAATGGAGATCAAGATTATTTAAAACAATATTTATTTAACGTTGATCACTGCAGCCTCGTTTAAGGGGACAAACATAAAATGACAGCAACACAGAATGAGGAACCTGTTTTATCTGTTTCTGGTTTGGTGTTCTAAAATCCAGTCCTAAAATTATGAATAATTTAATATTACTAATTATATATATATATATGAAACCTGTCTGATAATTTTCTGGTTGATTAAGCAGCTGAGGGCATTGTTAATCACTTTCAGCTGTATTGGTGTTCATGGACTTAACGACAGGTGCACTAAAGTGGCAACAATTACAAAACCCTCAAAACAGGACTGGTTTAACATGTGGAGGTCATTTCAAGTTTCTCCCTCTTGATCTTTTTTGGCTGGTTTTCCACTCGTGCTAGTTTTGGCTTGAGTAATTATCTCTACTGGCAGCATGAGGCGATTCCTTAACCCTACAGAAGTTGCACAGGTTGTCCAACTTCTCCAGGATGGCACATCCACACGTGCTGCAGCAATAACTTCTGCCTAGCATTTCTCGAGTCTTCTCACTTGTTTGAGACGTGTTAGCAGCTAGCACTGAAACGGAAAGTGGTTGGGGCTGCGGTAAGGGCGCTCAATTTGACACACGGAGCAGCGCAAGACCGTGAGGGAGGAGCTAATAATCGGGTCTGTCAGTTTTAATGATCGTTGAAAACCCAGATTGTAATTGAGATTAAAATTCGATTAATTGAGCAGCCTTAGTTCGGAGCTAATAGTGATCGCCTTTGTTTGCATATTGGTGCTGTAACTGACCTGGTTTCTTCATCGCTCCCAAAATGCGGTGTGCTGCATTTCGCCATGTTGAACTCAGGTCAAACTCTAAGTGTTCACTTCCGGGTTATTGGTGCATACAAGAACGCAAAAGACCAAGGCTGTGTCCAAATCCAGGGGTTGCGTGCTCATGAGTTCGGATTTTAAGACCAGTGACGTCACAGCGCCGCGTCGAAGACCTTCCAAATTCCAAGTATGCTCAGAATGCGGTCTTGAAATGCGTTCTTCTTTTCCTCGATTTTGAGAACGGGTGCGGTGTAGTCTCCGTGGTCTCCTCGCTGCTATAAATCCCGTGATGCACTGCGGGATTGATGTCCGTACAGGTGTTACAATGGCAGAAGAATCAGGAGATGCAGCAGGAGAGCAGCAGTACAACATTAAATGTAAGTTTATTAAAAACTGACTGTACAAAAAGTAGAAGCTTGAAGTTGTGAGTTTAGGCGTTTCCCGTTGTCATTTAGCCTGCAATGTGTTTTTGTATTCTCGTTCTTAATTACAGTTCATAAAAGTGGTAAAAAATAAAATAAAGCATACAATGAACCGTGAAAAGTCCGGCATAGTGGATAATGGATTTCCTGTAAGCCACTTGGTTATTCGTTTTAGGGACAAAAGAGCAAACCACAGCCCTGATCCGGCTCAGAGGCGAAAATGAGCATCTGTTTACGGGGGTGAAGCACTCTGCTGTTGATGCGTGGAGGTAGAAGAATCCAACATTGTGCTTGTACATTTGATAATGTAAAAAACCTGTGCAAAGATGTGTAGTCTCCATGTGACCTGCTGTTACTGTGGGGTATGTTGTTCCGAGTTACCTGTTGAACATTTTTATTTTTATATTACTAGGAAAATATTGGAGAAGATGGGCCTGCAAGGGAAGGTGACACCTTTGCAGGCCAAAAAGAAATGGAACAATTTAAAAACAAAATACAAAGTATGTGCATGTGTTATCACGGATATATCCTTTTATTGCGTGTGTTAATAAATGTAAGTGAATATAAATGTTTGTGCTGTGTTGTCCTAACAAATATCTGATTTGTTCTCCCTTCAGGAATGCAAGTATCCAGGATCAGGGGAGGGGGTCAGTGGGAAGCCCACTGCAGCCACTTGGCCCTGGTTCGTCCTAATGGATGAGGTCTTAGGACAGAGGCCTTCCACCCAGCCCCCTGTCCTTATCGCCTCCATCCCTGAGGACACACCAGGGCCGAGTACAGCAGTGGACGGGCCACAGGAGGAAAGCCAGGCCACCTGTCAGCCTACTCAGGCAGCTGGAGGAGGGCGAAAGAGGCGAAGGGACAGGGAGGATGAGCTTCTGGACCTCATCAGGGAGGACATGAGGCAGCAGAGAGAGGCAGAGGAGAGAAGAGCCCAGGAGAGCAGGGAAAGATTTGACAGGTTTTGTAATATACTGGAAAAGATGGTAGACAAATAATCAGTTGTTATTGATGTCATTTCGTTTATTTATGTTTTTCAAACCTAATTTATTGCATGTGCACAATAATTCTGTTGTAATAAAATAAAAGACATTCCTTCTGTTTAATCTTTGTATTTGTCTTTACAGTCTTTCTAACAAATGCACACAGACCATTACTAGTAATTCTGAAATTAACGTGCAAATATGAAACAAATTAAACAAAATAATTTACATGTAAAACCAACATACATTGTTCAGCATGCAAGATCAACCTGAGTGTCTTCTTGGACCACTGATGTAACACAAAATAAATTACTGGTTGTGTCTTGTACTGCTGAATCTACTGATGGACAATTAGTGTCATGGATGGAGTGCTGCAACTGGTTGGCAAGCGGAACATCAGGCTGTTCTGCAAAGCGCTTCAGGTCCCTCCTCACTGTCCACTGCATCGTCCTTCCACCAGATTTTGCAGGGCTGGCTCAATCGACGGCTGCCACATCACTGAGACATACCGACAGAACACAAATATTCTCTGTTAATACAGTAGTGCAAATGCCTTTCTGGGACATATGTCCCATATACGTTCTTACCTGTAACAGTAGTCATGGTCCATTGGAGCCTCCTCCAGGGCAGACACTTCAGCTGATAGTACATCCCGCCAGGGAGCACCACTGACCGCCTCCAGGCCTGCCTCCCCCTCATTCTCAGGTACATCTTCCTGGAGTTCATCCTCCATGGCAACAATGTCGCCAACACTCAGGCAGATGTTGTAAAGAACTGCACATGCTGTAACGACCTGCAATAGAAAACACAAACACAAATTAGACATATGACGGTGCAGTGTGTGTGTGTGTATATGTCACTTACGTAAGGAACAAAGGTGTGGTGGACCTCCAGCGCTTGCTGGTAGATGGACCTGAACCTTGTCTTCATCATTCCGAATGCACGCTCTATAATGGAGCGTGCCCTGGAATGATGGCTGTTGAAGCGCTGGGCTGCCACACCGTGATGTTGCCGTTTGTAGGGAGTGATGAGGGGGAGTGGATGTTGGAGGCAGGGGTACCCACCATCGCCGAGGATGAAGTGACCTGGAGGAGGATAGGCTGACTGCCTGTACAGTGGGCTGTGGCGGAGCACCCTGGAGTCATGCACCGACCCAGGCCAGCCCACATAGGTGTCAATGAAGCGGCCCTGATGGTCACAAACAGCCTGCAGGATGATTGAGGGAAACAGTTTCCTGTTTCTGTAGCACTGACCATCAGGGCCACTTGGAGGCTTAATCCGGATGTGGCAGCCGTCGATGGCACCTGCAGCTTTCCGGAACGCTCTGTGCTGTGCCAGCCCTGCAAACCCACGGGACACCACCTCAAGGTCTGCTGGGGTTGTTGGAAAGTGGATGACCTTGTGGCGAATGGCCACCACCTCTTTTGTGACTCTGTGAACGATGCAGTGGACAGTCGAACGAGGTATACCGAACACTCTGGAGACCACCCTATAACATGTTCCACTTGCCAACCAGAACAGAAACACCAGGGTCTCAATTGTGACACACCAACCATGTCGCAGATCCTGGTTCAGTAGATTCAGCAGCACTGTGAGAGACTCCCTGCTCAGACGAAAGTCTGGTCTCGTATCTTCATTGTTAAAAAAGCGGTCCAGGACTGGGACACTCAGGTTGATCCTGCAGTACGGCCTGGTCTGGTTAAAGACAAATGCAGACATATGGCTTTGTTAGTATCCACATATGGTTGACTGTTTTTTTATGTGAGATGTAACCTATTTCCCAGTTATACTTCAGGTGACTATGATGATATCATACTTTGATGTATTTGTTCTTACTTTGAATCATATTAGTTCTGTTTTGTAATGTAAAACACCCACTTTATACTCCAGAATATGCCTGTCATGTGACAGATTGACTGTACGATGTACTGGCATACTGTGTAATTTGTTCGTACTGCAGTGTATATATATATATAAATATATATGTGTATATATATAAATATATATATATATCACACACACACACATATATATATATATACATATATCACACTTATTTTTATATATGTGTATATATATATATATATATATATATTTATATATATATATATATATATATATTTATATATATATATATATGTGTGTGTGTGTGTCACACAGATGGATGTGGAATACAGTAGCGTTTTCAGGTTTTCCAGTACTTCAAATTACTCATGTCATGACACTGGCTTCAACGGACATTGGAAAGAGCTTATTTAACAAGGCGAATAATACTATACCAGCGTATCATTGCGTCTCAGCCTGACATACAAGACATGCCGGCGCCGGCGGTACATCTGCTGTAGCTCTTCGAACAGTAACAAACCAAGGAATGCGTTGCAAACATGTGCGACCTCCATTTCTGCAGCTTCTTCTTAGCGCGGTAGCAGTTGCTAGGTGACAGGAGTACATCCGCCGAGGTAGGGGCGGGACCTTTCTTAAGGCTAGACCGTCCACATTCACAGCTGTTAACATCCGGTCTAAGCGGTCACGGAAGAACACGTTCTCCTGAGACCAATGAGGACGGGTACTCAGAAGCATGCAATCCCTGGATTTGGACACAGCCCAAGATTACTTGCGAATAGAACATGCGCAGAGCGCACCTTTTGAAAGGGTTATCCCGATACGCGTTTACATGACCTGATATTCGGGTTAGAAAAGGGTTACCCCAGGGGTAATAACCCAGTTTTTGCCGGTGTTTACATGGCCTTGCGGAACTGGGATATTACAAATAACCAGGTTTTAAACGGATTATTGGCTGCATGTAAACGCAGTCACTGACTCCACCTCCTAGCTAATCAGTGACCGGCAGTTGCTGACATCATGTTTTCGGACCGGGTCAGCATGCTAGGAACCACAACAGAGCAGGTACTGAAAAGTTAAAATGGGAAAATACCAAAACCGTGCTGTTGGAAAAAGCTGCACTGAAATCCGAGTCATCCTGATGTTGGAAAAGCGCTTTAAGTGCTCTTTTTTCTTTCCCTATAGTCCCTCACAAAATCCATTCTGTCAGAATACACCTTGAGCGCTCAGGTGTTACAAGAACTAACCGTCTCCTTACCAGGCAGCATCAGTACTGCCATGTTTGGGTCTAACCAGCATGCCACACACACACACGCACGCACTGTCTGCCCCTTCCTGATGTCTCATTCTGTGTATTTATTATAGGCCGATAAATAAATTATTTACCCAATAACCGACTTGATTAAAAATGAAGCAAAGTACAATATTTAATAATTGACATACTTAACTAAAAGTAAAATTACAGACTTTTAAAATGACTTAAAAAGTTTAAATACACATAAAATCTACTCAGTTACAGTAATGCAAGTAGATGTAATTTGTTGCTTTCCACCTCTCTCCATGATCAAGACACCCACAACACAAACACCAAAAAAACCCTCATCAAAATCTTTAGAATGATGCAATTATTGTAATTATGAGCTTTATTTTACTGAGATCATGTCTACCTTAATAGCTCTTCTCTGTGTCCTCCGGCTGCTTCTCTTCTCAGACTGTTTCGTGGCTCGTCTTGTTTAAACTGTTGAAAATGCTAAAGTTACTTTTCGATTTGCCCGTTTTTCAGCAATGCAGACTTCAAAGCAGACGTGTTCCGTTTTGTTCTTTTATGTTTTTACACTCTCTACATGGTTTATAATCCTCTCCCACAGACAGAAAGGTGGAGGAGAAATATGTAATGTCTTTCTGTCCCTCGGGTTGCCGGTGATTGAATTTCCTCTGCAGCACTTGGTCAAACTGAAGTAGCAGGACAGTCTGTTTTCATTTTATGGCAGGTGTGGGTCTGTAGTTGGTAGTCTAATGAGGCTGTAACCCTTCTCTAAAACTGTCTTTATCAGGGTAATCAGTAGATTAAAAAGGACCAGTGCTGCCGTTCCTTCCCAGTGTCTTTATACAGATGGTCAACACTCTTGACTCGGCTGAAAAGCTGAGAGAAGAGGACAGTGTTAGTCTGGGGACTCCCTTCAACTCAGAGGGACCTTAGGTTGGAAAGTCAGGAAGAATACCAAGCTATAAGGCAACTCTGATCCCGTCCCATTGAAGTTGTTTTACATAACAAAATTTAGTAAGAATAGTCAGAATCTCAACCAGCTGCAACCGTTGTTGGTGATACACAGTGCATGACTGGAAACATTTATAGGTTTCCTGGTTCTTTGCATGGGTCTCAGTCTTCAAATTTACTCAACAAATCCCTCAAAACAGTCACAGATAGTCTGGAACCGGTCTCAACTTATCCTCTGTTTAGTTGTCAAAAACCAGTAGGGGTGTGAAATGTGAGACAACTTTGGGAGAGTTTGGAGACTGACCAACAAATAAAAATATTGAGTTGTTGGTAATTGAAAAAGTAGCTTGAAATATTTTTAGAGACAACTATTTGCTTCCAATTCACCGTTAGCATTGTTAGCTCAACGTTAGCCTCTAGCCTTCTTCACCCAAAAACAAAAAGATGCCGTGGCTTCTTAGGGGTACAAGAAATAACTTCTGGGTCACTCATTTTACTGGCTAACATACTGTCCGCAATTCTGGAGCTTTTTACCGGCCAGTGTCAAATAACAAATGCTGGCACTGCTGCGTTAGCTCAGCGCAGACTAGGCAACCCTGAGGGCTCACAGATTGTAAACAAAGACTATTGACCATTTGCACTGACGTCACATAATCACGTGGGTCCGCCACATTGGTTGGCAAAAGCATGTAAACAGTCAGCGACATGAGTACTAAACAAAGAGAAAATAAGCGCCTGAAATAGTTTTGTGTTGTTGTCTTTTGCGATGTTTAGCCTGGCTTCAACTAGTTCAAGCCCAGTCCACTTGTGGGAAGATTTAGCGCACCTAGGTGGGGCTCATAGAGAGCAGTATTTGCTAAAGTTACGTGTTAGCTAGCTTATGAACGTTAGCTTACGTTCTCCCTGCTGCTGTTCACTGATATAAACAAGCTGCTGAGTTTGCCAGAATTCACCTCACTGGATTTATAACTTTCTC
This sequence comes from Aphyosemion australe, assembly GCA_006937985.1. Taxonomy (NCBI): domain Eukaryota; kingdom Metazoa; phylum Chordata; class Actinopteri; order Cyprinodontiformes; family Nothobranchiidae; genus Aphyosemion; species Aphyosemion australe. The sequence continues at coordinate 82,263 of SSNS01000832.1, forward strand.
TGATAAACAGTGTTTCACTTTACACCGGAGCTGATTAAGAAAAAAACTATAAAAGTACGGATCCCTACCAGTTTATGTCACGATGCTACTCACACACGGGATGACACAAGAAATCTCATAACGGTGATGCTCATCATACTAAATAAATACCGCAATTTAACACGGAATCCTACATTGAAACATTATTATTGTAAATAATTATCTCACATTTCACTAAGGTGGACGGTACCACACGTCCTACATGGTGAAATATTTATCCATCCATTATGATGATCAATAAGCAAAACCACATCACATTTATCCCAGTCCCTGTCTTCCTCATGAAATATATAAACGTTAATCTTACCCAGTAAAATATGTTCGCTGCAAATCCGAAAATACTTTGAGGGCTGCTAGTCCGTTTGATTGATCGCTGCAGTTCATCTCCGTGCTCAGTCTCCATCAAAGAATTTAAAAAAAGGAGTTGAGTTTACATCCTTGTCTGTTAGTGCAGCCAATTATTACCATTATACTGTAAAATCAACTAAATAAAAGTGATAAAAGGCTACAAACTGGCTTGTTTTGACTAGCTTCACAGGAGTTTCAACGTGTAAACAATCTTTTTGCCAACCATCATGGCAAAGGGGGCGGTCCCACGAGCATCGTGACGTCACGTACAAATGGTCAATATGTCTCTTTTTGGCCGTTTTAAAATCCTCCAGCCGGCTGAGAATGAAATCTGTTTCAATAACCTTCCTTTCAACATCATTGAGACATTAGACTGTTTTGTGATTATTTCACTGTAAAATTATTATTTATTGTACCTTTAAGTGGTTTACCTTTCAAACTTACTTGCATCTCTATCTGTTATATTCTGTTTTTAATATTTTAATTTGGCCTTCCTCTGTGTTATACACTGCTCAACAAAATAAAGGGAACACTTAAACAACACAATGTGACTCCAAGTCAATCACACTTGTGGGAAATCAAACTGTCCACTTAGGAAGCAACACTTATCAACAATCAGTTTCACCTGCTGTTGTGCAAATGGAATAGACACCAGGTGGAAATTATAGGCAGTTAGCAGGTCATCCCCAATAAGGGAGTGGTTTTGCAGATGGTGACCACAGACCACTTCTCAGTTCCTCTGCTTTCTGGCTGATGTTTTGGTCACTTTTGAATGCTGGCGGTGCTTTCACTCTAGTGGTGGCATGAGACGGAGTCTACAACCCACACAAGTGGCTCAGGTAGTGCAGCTCATCCAGGATGGTGCATCAATGCGAGCTGTGGCAAGAAGGTTTGCTGTGTCTGTCAGCGTAGTGTCCAGAGCATGGAGGCGCTACCAGGAGACAGGCCAGTACATCAGGAGACGCGGACCGTAGGACTGTAGGAGGGCAACAACCCAGCAGCAGGACCGCTACCGCTGCCTTTGTGCAAGGAGGAACAGGAGGAGCACTGCCAGAGCCCTGCAACATGACCTCCAGCGGGCCACAAATGTGCATGTGTCTGCTCAAACGGTCAGAAACAGACTCCATGAGGGTGGTATGAGGGCCCGACGTCCACAGGTGGGGGTTGTGCTTACAGCCCAACACCGTGCAGGACGTTTGGCATTTGCCAGAGAACACCAAGATTGGCAAATTCACCACTGGCGCCCTGTGCTCTTCACAGATGAAAGCAGGTTCACACTGAGCACACAACAGTGGAGAACGTTCTGCTGCCTGCAACATCCTCCAGCATGACCAGTTTGGCAGTGGGTCAGTAATGGTGTGGGGTGGCATTTCTTTGGGGGGCCACACAGCCCTCCATGTGCTCACCAGAGGTAGCCTGACTGCCATTAGGTACCGAAATGAGATCCTCAGACCCCATGTGAGACCATATGCTGGTGCGGTTGGCCCTGGGTTCCTCCTGATGCAAGACAATGCTAGACCTCATGTGGCTAGAGTGTGTCAGCAGGTCCTGCAAGATGAAGGCATTGATGCTATGGACTGGCCCGCCCGTTCCCCACGCTGATTTTGTTGTCAGCACATTCAACTATGTAAAGAACAAAGTAATAAGAATATTTCATTCCTTCAGATCTAGGATGTCCTATTTTGTGTTCCCTTTATTTTTTGAGCAGTGTGTATCTGTAGCAGTGTACAGCACTTTGGTTAAGGAAAGTGCTTTATAAATAAAAATGATAATCATGATAGAATAGAATAAGAATTCTTTATTGTCATTATGCGTGCACACAATGAAATTTCATTGGCAGCTTTCAGCTGGACTATAGTAATAATAGAAAAGTGAACACCTAGTTCACTGGTATTTCCAAATCATTGTTAAACCTAGAATTGTTTTGCAGACGTTCCATCACTGCCTCTCAAAAATAAAAATAAGTAATGATAAATAATAATTAACAAATAAAATTAATAAAGGCACTATCTGCCTCTTGTGCACTCAGACAAACCCACCTCTCTGAAACCTAAAGCCATTATTCCAACGGCACTTACGATTCTGACAGATCTGCTGGGTCTGCACTAGTGAGGAAAACAGCATATGTTGCTTCAGAATGTGTGCTGTCAGTGGGATGGGTTTGACCAAATATGTCTAAGCTGCAGAGACATATTTCATGAAAATATATTGCAATCTTAGTTTAAAATTATGGCACAGGAGTGAGAGGCTTGACAGTAATGAGGGCACTGCAGTGCGTCTGAATTCTTACCATAACCAGATTTTCCTGGAGTACCATGGTTTATTGTGAGCATGTAAATGTGGTCATTAACTCTGGAGTTAGTTTGCATATCTAAGATTTTGCATTGCAGTTTTTATCCTTTAAACAAGAGGGCTACAACTCTAAATCAGCGACCAACTGACTCTAAAAAGAAACCAGCATTCAGGCCAACAATAGAGGCATCGTCAAAGAACACATCCTGACATGACAGGGCTGGGATCACTCACGTGCACGTGAGCTCACAGATTCAGACGGTACAAAACATTAACATCTAGCCATGTGAGTTTTATTACCATCTGCTACACCATTTCATGGGAATATAAAACGTGGCAGCAACCCTCATACATATAAACATGTCCTCATCAGGTATTCCTCCAGTGCAGATTTAGGTGTTAACTTGCTACACCCGGAGGTAAATTCCACCTTTGCTGTCTCTGCTTGTGGTTTTTTCCTATAATGCATTAATTTAGTTACTTCATTGGCATTAACTCCAGTGATTCGTCACAGGGCAGAGAGCCAAAACCCAAACTTTAAACATCCTGCTGTAGCCCCTCCCATCATGGGAGATGAGTCCACACACCCAGTTCTGCTTTTGACCCACTTTTCCCAACACTTACTTGATGAATTTTGAATAATGACATTGAGGTGATGGATGTTGCCATCAGTCACACGCTAAAATTAAAATAGGCCACTGCCCACAGATACCCAGCATTCATCACCTGCATCATGTTGCCATTCTATGGACAAACCGGAAACTGACATCAAACTGTGTGTGTGTGTGTGTGTGTGTGTGTGTGTGTGTGTGTGTGTGTGTGTGTGTGTGTGTGTGTGTGTGTGTGTGTGTGAGAATTTTGAACATTTTAGTGGTCAAGTGAGGTGAAGGAGAGTCTGATTCTACAAGAAAAAGCAGATCTGCCCTCAATGTGTGTTGTGATGGATGATTGGTTTGTACTTTGTCACGTTTTCACTATAGTGGTACAGCTTGTGTACTCGTTCACACGGTGGCAGTTAAAGACACTCATCAATGATAGATGACGCCAAAAGCAAAATGTCTTTTTCTTTGTGCTAATTTAGACAGTTTGGCTGGAATGAAACTTGCTGCTGGATTATAGTAAAACTACCAGGGGATTTGTAAAACTGAACAAAGCTATGAGTGAGAAGGTTAAGTATAAAACATCTTCCTGTTTACACTCAAATGCTTTAAAAATGTAAAATGAACACATCAGAGGTAATTGCTGCATTAAACTGATTTGTTTAAACTGTCAATTTGTTTTGGCAAAGAACCAAAGAGGCCTATGAACATAAAAATGTGACTGCAATTCTTGCATTTACAGTAAATGGCTGCCTGATTGGTTGTGGAGTCATTAATGCTTTTTTGTGTTTGCTTGTATTATGTATGTATGTATGACTGTCTTTGACATTAAGCTAGCTAACGCTTCTCCATCCCTTTCAGAGTAGAAGTTTAGAAAAACAAATGAAACTGAATTAATTATATATATCCTAGTTAAGTGACGCTGCAGGTCTGTACCAAGTTTGGTTACATGCGCATTGAAGTCAAGCTATATCAACAATCGAGGCATGGAGCTAATGCCTTAACTACAGTTGGAGTCTTTCTCCTAGTTTACGTGTCCGTTAGTCAAGTTATTGAACTAAGTTCATTTTGGCATTCTTCCGGTTAGCCTATAGCAACAAAAATAGTAAACAAATGATGATGGGAGTGAAGCGGACGGAGTAAAGTGGGATATGCACAATGAATGACGGCAATGCTGTAGCACAATATACGTTGTACGTAATGTATATTTTGATTGTTACATCAGGTTCATGCAGAGTCTTGTGGTGATGGTATTATCCGAAGACCGCTTCTACAGGAAGGGGGAGCATTTTTGGGCCAGCTGGTGTCTCTAATACATCTGCTAGCTTTGCAGCTAGCATGCTAAATGTTTGTTCAAGACTTTACTTTTCACACCATGTGGTGCTAGTGTGCAGCAGTGAAATTGGTCCCCACTGAAACACTTTCCCACTTCAAACATTCCAGACCCAATAGGACTCCTTCAGAATGACAGCATCCCTCACTGGTGTCCAGCAGCAGCAGGTTTTAGGGTTGCCTCTGCAACAGGCACTGACCACCCTGCGGCCACAGCTCCAGTCAATCACATTCACAATGGAGGCACAAAGCATGACCCACTCAGACCCCAGCCTACCCCGGGACTTCTTTGAAGTTGCGAGTTTAAGCTCCTTCTGTCAGGAGACTCTGCCATGGCCACCTGGCATTCTCCCCCACCATCAAAGCCAACTATCCACCAGGCAGTCTATCAGTGAGTTATGGCCTAATGTATCCTGGTAAACAAATGGACACCATTACGTCTGAACATGGTCTGCACAAAAACTCTGCTTCAAACTTCTAGCCTGGATGGTATAATTTTAGTCATATTTAGTTTTGTTCCTTCCAGCGTTCTTTGTGTGGCAGAGTGAAGTGGATTGCTCCAGCTGCTGCCACTTTCCCCTTGATTATGGAGCAAGCCAATCAGGGTGGCCTCTTTTAAAAGGTTCACCAGGGCAGGTGTGATCAGGCTTCTGATTGCTGTTACGCCATCAGGTATGTGTGTTGTCATCCTTGTCTGTTGATGGACATTATGTTTATGAGGCTTCTGATTGATGTTACTCCATCAGGCTTCTGATTGCTGCCATCCCATCAGCATGGGGTGTCCACTCCCTCTCTTCCACAAGCTGATGGGGGTGGCGGTGCTTGGGCCTTCACCATTCGCCCCAAGTAGCGCATGAAGGGGGAGCACAACTGAGGAGCAGCTGGCCTGGGACAAGCTCATGGAGCCATTGATGGAGGCGCATACTGGGCCAATGGAGCTACAGTGGCCGGCTGGGACTGCGCTGGGACGTCGGACGGACGGCGAGCTAACAGCCTTGATCTGCCGGAGAGGACCAAAATGGTAATGGTAAATGGCCTGTATATGATATAGTGCCTTCCAGAGTCCTAGAGCCCCCCAAGGCGCTTTACAACACAATCAGTCATTCACCCATTCATTCACACCCTGGTGGTGATGAGCTACATCGTAGCTACAGCTGCCCTGGGGTGCACTGACAGAATCGAGGCTGCTGTAAACTGGCGCCACCGGTCCCTCCGACCACCACCACAGGCAATGTGGGTTAAGTGTCTTGCCCAAGGACACAATGACAGCGACAAACTGAACGGGATGCGAACCTGCAACTTTCCGATTGCAGGGCAGGTACTTAACCCCTCTGCCGCCAACTGAGAGTGGCTTGGCAGGCAGGCATCATAGTGGGCCATTAGCACTTGGTGAAATGGAGGATGACCAACGCTCCTCCAGCCAAAGGACTGCTTCCATTGCAGTCACAAGGACTGCATTTGTTGTCTCTCTTTTAATTGATGTAGTTTTTAATTGTGTTTTTATCTTTTTGTTCCCAGACTGCCGGTGGTTGGTGCTCTTCCCTCCACCTTGTGTGGCGTGTGGTTTGCTGTTGGTGGTGGGATGCCCACTGCTCCCCTTTAGTTTATTCACCACCTGGTAAGCTCCAACTGCGGTTAATTTTATTTTTTTGTTGCAATTATTGTTTTAACCCTTCCAACTACAACTCTCAACTTCTTGTGCAAAAACTGAACTTAGTGCTGTATGGAAAGCTTAAAGGAAAAGTTCGCTTTTTTAGACATTAAGTTTTATGTGTTCCTTCACCCACCCAGTGCTCTGTAAACTTTGACCCATTTCACACACACACCCCTGCTCAGAGATTTTCAGGGGAGAAGTGATTCAGAAAGGTAGTTCTGGCTAGTTTCGGGGGCGCTTTATCTGCGCCGTTTAGCCTCACAAAAGGATTAGCCTCTGAAAGCATGGCTAATTTGCATCTCACAAACAAAGAGAAAAAATTTACAACGTCACATTACAACGGGACTAGTTTTTGTCATTCGTATCCCTGCGCCGCTCTCCGCGGATATTAAACAGCGCTTCGTATGTCAGCTGTTTCACTGCCGAATGCCGAAAACATGTCAGACTCCGTCTCATCTGATGACGAATTTCATTTTAACACTATATCAGATGAAGAAGAAACTTATTTTACTACTAGGATATCTTTATGAGCCAGAGTACACGGATGAAGAACTGCATTTGCTACACAAAACACACACATCAACACAGATTGTTGACAAAGCTACTGCAGTCTATGATCAACCATCGGTGTAAAGATGATTGCATAAATAATGCGCTAAAATGCGAAGATGATTGCATGAATACGGCAGACATAGCGGAATAAATAATTTTTTAAAAACAAAACTTACCCAGATTTCTGGTACGGCCGAACTCTTCAAAAACAGTCTTTCACTTTTCCCGAACTTTTTCCTGATGTAATCATCCTCTTTGAAGTGTGCACTGCACAAACGAAAGGTTTTGACTCNAAAGTTCGCTTTTTTAGACATTAAGTTTTATGTGTTCCTTCACCCACCCAGTGCTCTGTAAACTTTGACCCATTTCACACACACACCCCTGCTCAGAGATTTTCAGGGGAGAAGTGATTCAGAAAGGTAGTTCTGGCTAGTTTCGGGGGCGCTTTATCTGCGCCGTTTAGCCTCACAAAAGGATTAGCCTCTGAAAGCATGGCTAATTTGCATCTCACAAACAAAGAGAAAAAATTTACAACGTCACATTACAACGGGACTAGTTTTTGTCATTCGTATCCCTGCGCCGCTATAGAACGGCGTCACGTGACTCGCGTCTGGCTGCTCATCCTAGCTGTATGAGTGAAACAACAACTTCTAAAGTCANTACCTTTCTGAATCACTTCTCCCCTGAAAATCTCTGAGCAGGGGTGTGTGTGTGAAATGGGTCAAAGTTTACAGAGCACTGGGTGGGTGAAGGAACACATAAAACTTAATGTCTAAAAAAGCGAACTTTTCCTTTAAAACGACTTCCTTGGGCGAAATTCCCAAGGTGGCGTTGTTGGGTTGTTAAGTAAACCATGCTACTCGCTAAATAATGCCACATTTGCAAAGTTCTTTGGACATAGTTGGTAAATTATCAGTCTAGTCCAGGGTTTCTCAACCCTGGTCCTCGGCGCCCCCCTGCCCTGCATGTTTTCCATGTCTCTGCTTCAGCACATGGCTGCAGAAGCCTGTTAATCACTCACTCATTTGTGTCAGGTGTGTGGCAGCAGGGAAACACTGGTGTTTGAAAGGGCATCATGGAAAACATGCAGGGCAGGGGGGGCGCAGAGGACGAGGGTTGAGAAACCCTGGTCTAGTCCATTGAGCCACATGAGTTTTAACACTTTAAGCTGTGGTTTTCAAACTGGTTTCAGTGGTTCTATAACCAGAAACTTGAGCTACTTTACACTGGTATGATGTTTTTTTGTTTTTATACAGTTTTCTGTTGAGGATGCCATTAGTCACCTCCAACTTGTTCAATTCTCTAATGTGGCAAGGTGGACAAACAACGGCCTGGGCGGGATTTGAACCTCAGACCCCCAGGTGAGAGTCATGCGCGTTAACCAGTCAGCCAAAGGGATATCTCTGTGGCCAAGCAGCCCAGGCGCATGATCGATTGGGGAACAGTGACGGCATGCTCACCCTGTCACACTAAGAAGAAGAGAGATCTAAGGAAGCTCTTCTTGGTTGTTGAATGAACTTTGTCCCCTGACTCCAACTGGTAAATGACCTCCAGGAGACTTTGATCTGTTCTCAGTTTTTCTTGGAGCTCAGACTTAGACAAGCTAGGAATAAAAGGCAGCGATTGTTCTGAGGAAGTACTGCTGCATCAACAGATAGAGATTTCACCAGAACACTCTCTGTTTGGATCCTAACCAGACAGCTTTGGCAAACTGAGTTGATATTATACTATCAATGTACACTGAGAGATGTTCCCAAGCAAACTGACCAAAAACCTTCTGATCTCCTTGAGTAGATTCATCAGGGGAAATCCTTTTATGGAGATGACGAGAAAGGGCATCAGCGTCTAGATTGTACTTGCCATCTTGGTACTGCAACTTGAAGGAAAATGATTGTGGTGGGAGAGCATTTCCTCTCCTGATTAGTGGAACGGGTCATCGGTGCCAGTAATCAATCACCAGCGAGCTGTAAGGCTATAAAGGGCCAATGACGCTCAGCTGTGTTAGAACGCTAAACTGTCTGCTGATTCCATACCTGGCTGCAGCAAGATGGCGCTCCATTACTCGCTGAAAGTGACGTCACATCCATAACTTATCAGAAGTGACTGTTTGACCCTGGAGATCACATGATCTGAAGACACTTTGCCTGTTCTTTCCACAATTATTTATTAAAAATACTAAAAACATATACAAACATATTCTAAAAACGAGAAGAGCTTTGAAAACAAGTTAATGTTTTTTTTCTACATTCAAACTAGACCAGATGTTTATAATTTTTGCAGCTTGTTTTCTTTTACATTCAAATTACGAAGCCAAAGCCACTTTGAAACATTAACGTAATATGGCCCTCAATAATAATATCAACAGATGGAAAAAAAGTTGTCAACGTTTTAGTCAAGAGTAGATGTGCTTGATTGTTTTAACATGACAAATGAATATTAATATTGCATTTATTTGTTTTCAAACATTCAAGATCCAAGGGATGTAGTATTAAAAGAAAAGTCTTAAAACCTCAACTGAAAACAAAAGTCTGGATTTCCGTGTCTTCTTGAGCAAACGGACCAGCCGTGTTAGGGGTTTTTGCATTTCTTACAACCTAATCTTAAACTATTATTTACAACTCCTAGAGTGCAATTCCCTAGGTGGCGTTGCTGGCTTTAATAAACTGTATCTATCTTTATTATGCCACATGTAGAGAGAGCAGCCAGCTAACAATGGCTGGCAGTGTCCAGCTTAGCTGATGTCAAGGTATAGGTGAGAGGGTTACCGTCAGTGACCACATCAAATTTGCCCCATACTGGTAATCGCTGTCACGCTCCACTTTAGCGCCCAAACCTCCAGTTTGTGAGTTGGGTAGCGACTTTCATGGGATGACAATCCCCAGCTTGAATACGTGAACACCCTGAGGTTTTCTTCTTGTTTTTGGTAAAGGACAACACCCGGTCCTGTTGTGCTGGCACCTTTGTGAAGGATGTAAGACAACGCCAGATCAGCAAAAGCCAGCGCTGCGGTGCAGCATTGAGTTTGTCAATAAGAGAGTCAAAAGCCAACTGGCGGTCTTACTGTCAGCTGTAAGAAGTTTTATTTCTCGAGGTTGTGTGAAACCACGGGTACCCACGTGCGAGATTTTTTGAGATTGTTAGAAAGTAAAATCAAAGAAACATATAACTCTCAAAGAAAAAATGATGTCATCTGATTATGTCCTCCAAAAAGACATCAAAGGCATATGCTGTGTGACAACATCAAAGTAAAAAAAAATCATCCTATCTGATTTTGTCACCCAAATAGAAATCAAAGAGAAGAATGATTTCCTCTGATGCAGCAAACAAAATAAAGACCATCAAAAAAACATGTTAATGCAGTCTGACTGAGTTACCCAAATAAAAAGATGACCATGTAATAAAGTTGTAAATAACACAACCACAAAAAATACACCAAAGAACAAAAAATGTCTGACAATGTCAAATGAAAAATACATTAAAGGGGACCTAGAATGTAAACCAACATGTTCCTTGTTGTTGTTGAATAGACAGCTTGGGTGGTCAACAGCAGCATGCCAAAAAGTCAAAGCTGTGTTTGACCTACTTTTGATGTAAATTAGAAAGTTGAAAAAGGCGAGAGAAAACCTCCTGTTCTGAGAAAACCTTACTTAACACATCATAAGGGGGAGCCACGCCTCCTCAACCCTGCATGTGTCTGAGGCCTTCTGGGGAAACCAACCAATCAGCATGTCCTGGCCGAGTGGGAGGGGTCAACAGCTCTTTTCACTGAAGGCCTGAGTAAGGGGGTTTAGAATGGCCTGTATCAGGGCTCCTGGGACAGAAAGCTCTGTTTTAGAGTGTTGATGACCTGCATTCTAGGACACCTTTAAGAAATCAATATATCTGATGTCCTAAAAATACAACGTGATACCATCTGATGACTTCATACACACATCAAACAACACAGCAAAACTGTCTGACGTCAAACAAAACAAATTAAATCAAAAAACCATATCACCCATCTGATGACAAAAATAATGTCATCTGATTACGTCATCCAAAAAAGAACATCAAGGAAAAGAAAGATGTTTCCGGTCGACATCATCCACAATAAAAAAAACAAAAATCAAAGAAAAGAATGATTTCATCTGAGGAATTCAAACTAAATAAAGAACACAATCATGTAGTCCTAGTTACCCAAACTAAACAGTTAAAGAATAATTTCACATCATCTGATGAGGTTTAGAAAGTTGAACTCGAAGGTGTCGTCTGATAAAATAAAAATGTACATGAGAGAAACCTACGTGCCATCTGATTTTGTCATGAGAACATGAAAGGAACGTCTTCTGATTGTGTCGTTCAGAAAGAACATCAAAGAAAGGATTGTATTGTCTGATGACATCAAATGAAAAGAATCATAGAACAAACAATCTTATCTGAAAGTTGAAATTTTCAGGCTTTTTTGTTACAAGGTGACAAAACTTAACGCCATGGTGGATCAGGGGTAAGGAGTTTGCCCTTTAACAGATGGGTTGCTGGTTCAAACTCTGGCTCCATCTGTAGCTAAAAGACTCACCATATCAGGGTAATGCTGCCTCCACGATATGTCTTTTGAGTTTGCCGTAGCGGCATGGCGAGGCGAGAATACTGCGCCATTTGTTCCGCCATGCTTGATAGTAAAATTACTGCAATGCTGGACTTCTGAATGATAATCACTCTTTCATGAAACAGAAGGTGATGTCATGATCACGTGGCATGTCCACCAACCCAGCAACAATATTTAAAATGCAAGTAAACACAGGGAGTCCCTTTTGCATTTGAAAACAGTATCAGCTGAAGCACAGATCGTAGGACAGTTCACTAGAACTGTGGAGGACAGCCACCTTCTGGAGTGGCTTGTGAAAAAGGTTCAGGAGCGTGGCTTCAATCAGGATAAAGTTAAAAGTTAAAAGGATGTTCGTGACGTCGACAGCACAGAAACCACCCCCATAACACCTTTACACCTTGTCATATAATCTTTTGTGAAAAACACATGATCGCCACATTGCTGCCACAGACTGACAACTAATGAGTGACCAAAGGCTCCTTGATGCCACCTCCGCTTTGCAGCAAAGTGGCACCATTGTTCTTTGAAATAGGCTCAGATTTTCTGCACACACACAAAATTTGCTTTTACGCTGATGATATTTTACTCTTCCTCCAAAACCAACATACATCACTCCCTGAAGCAATAAAAATGTTTTCATCCATTTCAGACCATTATGCCGTATAAACTGGAACAAATCAAAGGCTCTTTCAATTACCACAAACGTCGAGCCATGCACTTGTGTAGTTGTTTAGTGTCTCCTATGTAAAGGTCTGGACAGGCCTCACTGCACTGGACTGCATAGACGACGCCACTGAGCTCCTGTTTGGGTGTCTTGTCTTTTGGATGGACCAACTTCTGTCTGAGGGTGTTGTTGGGTTTAAAGAATACCGGGATGTTGTGTTTGGAGAAAATTCTTCTCAGTTTTTCTGAGTCTCCTGCCACGTATGGGATGATGGTGCCTTTGTGCCTGTTGTCCTTTTCTTTACTACTATATATAAATCTTCACTGGCTTCCTGTGGCCTTTCGTGCATAGTTCAAAATTCTCATTTTCACCTACAAAGCCCTCAATAATCTTGCACCTCTCTATCTAGCTGAGCTTCTTACCCCCTATCTTCCGACCAGATCGTTGCGATCTGCTGCTCATCCCTTGCTGTGCATCTCTTAACTGAAATATAAATCACATGGTGAGCGTGCTTTTGACGCTCCAAAGAATGCTCTTTCCCTTTCTGTGCGTCTGGCTCCCACACTCGTTTGTTTTAGATCTAGTCTCAAGTTCCACTTCTTTAGAATGTTTTCTGGCCGGTAATTACATTTTTTTCTGTATTTTTATCATAATTCAAGGACATTAATGTCCCTTCTTTCATTTTTATCTCTGCTGAATGTTTTATGTGTTTTTAGTTCTAACCTGTTGGTTTTTATGCTTGTTGATTGGAGGGCTTTTAGCACTGCTGTACTATGATTTTGTTTTTTGCCCCATCCTGTGAAGCAGCTGACAGGCTGCTTTAAATGTGCTTTATAAATAAAATTGGTTTGGAGGCCTCTGGTAGAGTGGTAGAGGACCTGAGCTTGGAAGGATGAAGGACATGTGAGTGTGTGTGTATATATATATATATATATATATATATATATATATATATATATATATATATATATATATATATGGGGTCTTTTTTCTCCCTTCACATAGTGGCACCCTAGCGCCCCGTATGAATTAGCTTCTGATTCTTATGTATTTATTTTTTTGACCAATTTTCTATGTTTAGGTGAAAAAAGGTAACATTAAGCAGCATTCCAGATGTTTTTAGCCACGAATATAAAAGAGCCACATCTGTTCACGTTGCAATCTTCAAACACCATTTACAACTAGGATGCTGAACTAGGATGGATTTAATTACGCAGCAAGACCGTAGTATGATGAATGAGTCGCAGCAGTAAAATCTCCTCATCTTTCCTTCTTTCATTGTGCCTGAGTCATCTGTTTTAAAACACAATTATGTCACACTTGCAATGAACGGTTCTGATTCATGATTTCAGATGCTACTCTCTCTGTTCCAGTTCAGACAACTTATGAGGCTGTTGAAAGTACAGTCTGTCAAAGCAGGGATGAAGGCTGAAGGCTGAACTCTAACGCCTTCACACCATAAATCATTCTGAATGTCTGCTTCCTGCTGCGCTGCTAACAAAACCTTGTACACTCCTGGCATCAGCATGGGCGATTTGATCCAGATTACAGACCATCAAAGGAGTGATACAGAAGGATGAACAGTCCTGGCTCAACTCTGGGACAAACAGCTGCTTTTTAATGCTGCGTTTATTTATTTATTTGAGGTTAAAATTGTTTTACTAAAACTATATTTCACTCTTAGTACTCTTGTCTTTCTGGTACAACCAGGATCATAACCAGAGAAGCCCTGCTACAGGGATCTACATGAGGGCTGCATGCCTGCACACCAGGGGCATCCACTCTGCTCCAGAGAACAACAAAATCATCTTTGTGATCACAGACCTGAAACCATGGATTTCAAACCCAAGATGCTTACCACCAAGAAGTTGATGGAATCTGATAATTAGGGTAAAGTTTTGAATCATTTCTTTATATTTAGTTTTCAGTTAAGCCCACCTTCCCAGCCAGCACACATAGGTGGGCCCCATATGGGCTCTATATGGGAAAGCCATATGGGTCCCAACGGGGTTTGTCTGCGGTTTCAATAGATTTTAATGGGCCCTAATGAGTTTTCAGAGGGTTTGACTCAAACACCGGCAAACCCCTGTGGGGCCACCGTGGAGGTCGCGGACAAACCCTGTTGGGACCCATACGATACGGAAATTGTAAATGAAATTGTCAAAACTGACATTTTGGAGAGTAAAACCTTATTTAGGGTGGCAGCAATCTGCTTAGGCTCCACTCAGTCTAGCCGTTAGCTCATCAATCCTGCAGTGTGTTTATTTCTCTAAACAGAGGTTGTTCAGGAGTTTATGTTCTCAACAGTAAACAGATGAGATCTTTTATGATGAACAGGACCACCAACACTCAGTCACCCAGTGTATAAAAACATCTTTCATGGTTGTATTTTTAATTCAGGTATGTTTGCTTGTCCTGCTGATCAATACTCATGTCAGCACCAAACAGATAACTTTGATGGTTAAACGTATCACCACAGGTTTTTGTGGCTGCTTCAGTTTGGCTGATTAAAAACAAAAGTCAAATATATTCATTTATCTGTTAAGTCGTTAAGAAAAGGAGAAACAAGTGACTTCCAGGGACAGATGACATGGTCACAGCTGGTTAAAGCCAGACTGGTGTCATCCAGGCGGACATTTTTAATGAGCAACAAGGAAAGCTGCGGTTCATAAGTGACTGAGTCCTGCCTGCCTGTGTGCAAAAACATGTTCCTTTAGTGTTTGTGGGAGCAGATTGGTGCTTGTCTGTCTTTAATAGAAATTGAAACTTTGTTGTAGATTTGAATATGAGGATTATTTTGCCAGCAGATGACCAAGAAAATCACTGAGAACCAAACTAAAAGATATCAGCGGGTTATTCCCTCATTTGCATCTGCCAGCCTGTGTGATGTGGCGTCCTCGGGAGATGGAGCGGCTGACGATTTGACAAGTGTGACATTTACAAATAAATCTCTGGGGGCTGTAAGAAAGCACATACACAGCTTCTTTCAAAAAAGAAATAAATAACCTGATGAAAGCCCAGAAGACACAATTGATCTTCTCCCGCTGCGTGTCTTGGAGTTCCTGGCGACATCTGTTTTCCATGTCACTTTTAATCTTGTCACTTCATGTATTGTGTAACGCTCACCTTCAGGCTGGCGGACTGATCTGTGTCCATGTACACCGTACAGGCGTACAGTCTGCAGCAGCAGCTGAGAGCAAGGTCTTGATTGCTTGAACTCTCTCCAGACAACGTTTCACCAGATGGTTCCACTTTTACTGTGGTGTCTCTTTTTATAACCCGGCGCTCTGTCAGTCCCAGCAGCATGATTCAGATACGACTGATAGGTTCTGTTCTTCCATTAAAAATGACCACAGTCATGCTTTTTCCACTACTGTATAAAATGGTGCAAATGCAGAAGCACTGAAGCCTCCTTTTATTAACCTGTTCAAGATTCTGTTGTTTTTAAAAAAACAAAAGCATGCATCAAAAAATGAGGTTCAACCAGGAAAACTGTGTTTTGACTTTAGGTGGAGAGAAACTTCCGTGTAAACAACAACGGGATTCTAGAGTTGGAGTGAGATGAGGAGCCCCGCCCACTTTGGAGCTAGAAGCATCCATCAGAGCTGAAACAGGTCACAAGTTGGATTTTGCAGGACTGAACTGGTATTCTGATATATTTTACAGTTTTTTTAAACATATTTGTGTTTTGCAAACAATATCTTCTTAGTCTGTTGCTACCGTTGTGTCCTTGAGCAAGACACTTCACCTGCTGGTGGAGGTCGGTGGGACCGGTGGAGCCTGTGTATGCTGTAGCTACTATGTAGCTCATCACCACCAGCATGTGAATGTGTGTGTGTGGGTGAATGACTGAATGTGTTGTAAAGTGCCTTGGGGGGTTGTTTCACCCTAGAAGGTGCTAAATGTAATACGGGCTTTTTACTGTGATTGGTACATTTTCTGGTACAAACACAAATTTTACATCAAAACAAACATTTTTATCTTCACCCCCTCGCTGAGTCTCTCGACTGATGGATGGTTTCCTCTCGAATTCCTGTAGAGTGCAGAGTTCACGCCCAAGCTTCCATACAACTCAGTTGCATTTAAGCTTAAATACTTTCATCAGAGGTGGAAGTGAGGAATCGAAACTCGTATCTAACAATAACCACTCACAACAATTCACGTGTGACCATCAGAGCCTTCGGCTGCGCACGGATCAAGATTTATTTTCAAAACAACGTATCCACCTTATTCCTACGGCCCGTCATGCTTTGCGCAAAAGATGCAAGCAACTTCCTGTCTGTGTTTACGTTGAGACGATGCAATCCCTACGTGCAAATCCTCTTTTTCTGGGCTTTTAGAGACTGAAAACATGCATGAACACCAGCTGTCTCAGCTCAAACGGGACATCGTTACACTCCTTCTGCCTACTGACGCAGAGAGGTGGAGGGGACGGCAAAGCTAACGTAACGTAGCATTTTAGCTACTTTCTGAGCTCAGTTGCGCCTGACAGTGAGGCAATAAACAATCCGAGGCTAATCAGTACCTACATCGTAATAAGGTTGGTCGTGTTTTGTTAAAAGGACACAATCTTATTTACTTAAAAGCAGACGTAGAGCCGAGTCAGAGCCTTAAACCCCTCATCACCAAGCCTGGGTTTTAGTTCCTACATCAGGGGAAATACACACAGCAGGATGGCACTTTTAGGTTAATAACAGCAGTCTAAACACACGTTAAATTATAACTATTCAGAAAATTCTACACATGAAATCATCTGCGTCTGCAAGCGTCTCTTCTCTGGAGTTTTGTCATATCCAACTACAAAGTAGGATGCTCTGGGTTTTTTCACAATAAAGTGAAAGGAACACACAAATAAAGTTTGTGGTGGTTTCAAGTTCAGATTTTTCAGCCACATCCTTCTGGGTTCCTCATCTCTGGAGAGGCGGAGATAAAACGTACCCACGCTCGCAGCTGCACGCTCTCTCACTCTGGAGGTGCATGTTCTAAACATCACTCTTGTAGCTACAGATTTAATTGTCTCTGGTTGTTAGTACAAGCGCCAACAGCGCAACATCTTCCCGAGCCACGTGACTACATTTTTTGGGGGTAAATATTTTTTTAAATCCTCTTCAAATTTTTACAATAAACTGCTACTAGCAACAAAACCTCACCATGCAAACCACTGGGTATGTGCTACTTCCGGTATCTCACCGGATGTCGCTAGCATCAGCGTTTCAGAAATAACGAGGATCATTTTTACCTGGCAGCTGCTGATGACATTAATTGAGAGTCACGTGTGTGTGGTTACCATGGAGACCTTAGCGAATCACTGACAGCATCTTTAACATTTATTTTGATCTTAGTTTTCTACATAAAACGTAGACGTTCCCTCTCAGCTCTGAGTTTTACAAATTTCCTGTGATTTCAGCCAGCAGCCAAAATCTTCTGAAGCGTTCTGTTGTTAATATGCACGTGCACGTGATGCAGCACTTATGTGTGGCTGATGAAAACTAAAACAAGTTTTATTTTAGGCTTTGCTCAAAAATCCAAAGAGTTTTTCTCTTTCCGAAGAGCATTCCAACCCTCCAGGACCTCTGTTCCAACGTAAAGAGACCTTTAAAGAACTTACTGGCTTGTAAAAGTGGCTCCAGTGCCTTCGAGCGTGCCTCACCCTGTAATTTCTTCAAAAAGCTTTTCTTTTCACATGTGTAGTGTTGCAGCCTTTCAGCTTAGTTCAATTAAAAACAGCGGTGGAGCCGTGTCTTAAAATATCTGCAGAACGACCAGAAATACATCAAATTCATTAAGTGAAGAGGTGAGAAGTTTTAAATCCGAGGCTGAGCGACTTTCCCTCCTAGCACCGTATACATAATTAACAGATTCACATTGATGTGCTTTGATTGCACATCACACACAAGTAAAATATCACTCAACATCTGAGTCACAGCAGCTTAAGTGGTTCTCATCACGGCAATCAGGAATCTTAGAAATGACTGTTTTCCACGCCGCTCTGAGCTCACCTTTCTCCTGGGTTCATTAGTCACACTTTTCTCTTTTTTTAGACAAGGCTTCTCCCACAATCTGTCAAAGCAAACAGACGCCATCATTCTCACAGCGAGGATTAGACAGAATGATGCGGTCATGTGGTCATGTCCCTCCCGCCATCTCCAGATGGCAGGAGGCGCAGCGGCGGACAGACTGACTGACTATCAGTGGACAGATCAGCAGCCAAGCAGCAATATTCTCAGAGTTCAGCCTTAATCCAATCTGCTAGAGACACTAACCCCCGCCAGCGCAACACTTTCACCTTTCATGCCACGCCGTCAGCTCAGGGAACAAAACAACAATTTCAGAGAACACGAAACATTCCAGGTGGCTGGCTGTTTGCTCAAAGAGCCTTGTTTTTGTAGGTGAGAGCTTCTCCGACCTTAATGTCAAACCATGCTGACACGAGGAGCAACTAATCATCCCTCAGAGAAATTGCCGGAGAGGGGGGTAATTATGAGGTGTGTGAGAAAAATACAAAACCGACCATGAGAAGAGTGGGTGCACTTTTCACGTGCATGGGAAAGTGCAGCAGCAGGAAACAGGTTTGATGGTCTCAGCGCAGTTTACAGTATGAGTCACTTAATGCACCTTAAGTGCATCAAAAAGCCGGTAGAAAGAAGTGAACGCGTTCATCTCTTAAACAGAAATACTTTCTCTTTACAGCAGCAGAGACAGAGCGGCATTTAGGGAACAGATCGCTCTGCAGCTGGTTGGAAGTGGAACAAACTTTCTTACTTTTTAAGTGAAGCTTAAGAAAAAACCATAAAATCATTCACCATTTTCAGTTTACAGCACTCACAGACTAAATGGAATTACCTGGTTAAAGATGGTACAGCTATGGCAGAACACTTTAACGCAAATATGGTTTCAGTTTTTATGATGGGAGTTCGCAGAAACTTCAGAATGTTCTGAAGAAATATCAGATGAAATTAACCCTAAGGATAAAATCTAATAAAAAACACAGAGTACAGTTTGTGTATTTACAGTCCATGCACTCAGCTCCTGGCAGACATAAAGCATGCCACCAAACTGCTGTACAGACATGGATATAAATGACATAAAATCCAGAAATGCAGTGACGAGGGCATTGTACTGGTCTGTCGTGGTGAAGAGAGATCTGAGCAGGACGGCGAAGCTCTCGATTTACCGGTCAATTCAATTCAGTTTATTTCTATAGCGCCAAATCACGACAAGTCGTCTCAAGGCTCTTCACAAAGTAAACATTCCAATACAGTTCAGTTCATTAAGCCAATCAGTAAAAACGTTACCGGTCGATCTACGTTCCTACCTCACGGGTCACGAGCTTTGGGTAGTGACCGAAAGAACGAGATTACAACACAGGCGGCCGAAATGAGTTTTCTCCGCACAGTGTCTGGGCTCGCCCTTAGAGATAGGGTGAGAAGCTCGGTGAACCGGGAGGGGCTCAGAGTAGACCCACTGCTCCTCCACATCGAGAGAAGCCAGTTGAGGTGGCTCAGGCATCTGGTTAGGATGCCTCCTGGACGCCTCCCTGGTGAGGTTTTCCAGACACGTCCAACCAGGAGGAGACCCAAAGGAAGACCCAGGACACGCTGGAGGGACTATGTCTCTCGGCTGGCCTGGGAACGCCAGGAGCAGCTGGCCCAAGTGGCTGGGGAGAGGGAAGTCTGGGCCTCTCTGATTAGGCTGCTGACCCAACACCGGCTAAGTGGAATAGAATGGATGGATAGAAAATCAAGAAATAATAACAGACAGCAATGTAAAACCAAGTAAAACACTGCTATTGCTAACCGTCAGGGTTAAAAGCCAGATCATAACAGAAGGTCTTCAGCCTTGTTTAGAAAACAGCCACAGAAGAAGACTGCCCAATGTCTAAAGGAAGCTGGTGGACCCACCACTGAGAACGTCCTACCCCCCCATCTTCAACTCCAACCTGGAGACCAAAAGCAGCAGCTGGTTCTCTGAGCGGAGCGTCCGAGCAGGAGGAACATGGCTGCAGCATGTCAGCCAGGTACGCCGGAGCCAACTCACTCAATCATTTAAGAAAACTAAAACGTATTCTAAACGAGAGAGGTAACTAATGTAAAGCCACCAGAGTCAGTGTGGTGCTGCAGTGTTTGCCAGCTAGGGCTGAAACGAATCCTCGAATGATTCAAATAGTTTGATTCATTAAATTCATCAAATCATTTTTTACTGATTTGAGGCGTCGTTAAATGTGCACACCAGCCTGAACACATTTTACTGGTGCACTGCGTGGTCATCTAGGTGCTGTGGAGGAAAATAAAGAGACCAGCAGAGACACAAACCATTGTAAAAGGCAGAAACGGTCCAAAGTTTGGGTTCAAACGTGAACTATGAGCAGATAGGCTAATGCTAATGCTAGCGGGTAGCACGCTCACGATCAAGTGGGTTTCTGAAAAAACTGAACTAAGAACAACTAAACTCCACAAGCGGATAGAAAATCCCCACCATCCTGTTTATTTGTAGACGTCTGCAGCCTGCAGTGGGATGGGGCAGACTCGTAGCAGCTACCTGGAGCCAGGTTGCTGCTACGAGTCTGCTCAACACCGCAGCGGGTCTATGGCAAGCTGTTGTATTATGTAATTAACAAGCGCTTCTATCTTTGGATATAATTTAGACTGAATTATCGCCATCCCGTATGAAATACAATAAAGATGTCACCATTACATTGCTACCAGTAGAAATTAAATGTGATTAGCATTTCCTGTATCCCATTGAACATGTTAAATATTTAATTCTACTGATCATAGTTTAACTGTGGATATATTTAGATTGTTATTTAGACTATGAGTGATATTAATACAAACCTAAAATGTTACTGAAGTATAGGTGAGTTTTGTTCCATACTAACTATAAATATCAGATGGGAAAGAGGGAACTAGACAACACCAATTTAATACATATTATTGAGCCTTTCATAATAAGAGTCTGACATTTCAGACTCATCATTTCTTTTTTTCATATTTTTAGCAGCAGAACACCGTCTTGTTTCACTTGAAACATTGTGAAATAGAATATTTAATTAATCGACAGAGGATTCGATAGGATATTTGAATACTAAAATATTTGATAGCTGCAGTCCAATTGCCAGCTTTTGATGGGAATACAGGTGATTCTCAAAAAATGAGCATATTGTGATAAGATTCATTATTTTCTGTAATGTACTGATAAACATTAGACTTTCATATATTTTAGATTCATTACACACAACTGAAGTAGTTCAAGCCGTTTATTGTTTTAATATCGATGATTGTGGCATACAGCTCATGAAAACCCAAAATTCCTATCTCAAAAAATTAGCATATTCCAACCGACCAATAAAAGAAAAGTGTTTTTAATACAAAAAAGGTCAACCTTCAAATAATTATGTTCAGTTATGCACTCAATACTTGGTCGGGAATCCTTTTGCAGAAATGACTGCTTCAATGCAGCGTGGCATGGAGGCAATCAGCCTGTGGCACTGCTGAGGTGTTATGGAGGCCCAGGATGCTTCGATAGCGGCCTTAAGCTCATCCAGAGTGTTGGGTCTTGCGTCTCTCAACTTTCACTTCACAATATCCCACAGATTCTCTATGGGGTTCAGGTCAGGAGAGTTGGCAGGCCAATTGAGCACAGCAATACCATGGTCAGTAAACCATTTACCAGTGGTTTTGGCACTGTGAGCAGGTGCCAGGTCGTGCTGAAAAATGAAATCTTCATCTCCATAAAGCTTTTCAGCAGATGGAAGCATGAAGTGCTCCAAAATCTCCTGATAGCTAGCTGCATTGACCCTGCCCTTGATAAAACACAGTGGACCAACACCAGCAGCTGACATGGCACCCCAGACCATCACTGACTGTGGGTACTTGACACTGGACTTCAGGCATTTTGGCATTTCCCTCTGCCCAGTCTTCCTCCAGACTCTGGCACCTTGATTTCCGAATGACATGCAAAATTTGCTTTCATCCAAAAAAGTACTTTGGACCACTGAGCAACAGGCCAGTGCTGCTTCACTGTAGCCC
Organism: Aphyosemion australe; assembly: GCA_006937985.1. Lineage (NCBI taxonomy): Eukaryota > Metazoa > Chordata > Actinopteri > Cyprinodontiformes > Nothobranchiidae > Aphyosemion > Aphyosemion australe. The sequence goes on from SSNS01000832.1 coordinate 104,356, forward strand.
AGGTCAGGCGCTTCTGCTGCTGTTTCTGGTTCAAAAGTGGCTTGACCTGGGGAATGCGGCACCTGTAGCCCATTTCCTGCACACGCCTGTACACGGTGGCTCTGGATGTTTTCACTCCGGACTCAGTCCACTGCTTCCGCAGGTCCCCCAAGGTCTGGAATCGGTCCTTCTCCACAATCTTCCTCAGGGTCCAGTCACCTCTTCTCGTTGTGCAGCGTCTTCTGCCACACTTTTTCCTTCCCACAGACTTCCCACTGAGGTGCCTTGATACAGCACTCTGGGAACAGCCTATTGGTTCAGAAATTTCTTTCTGTGTCTTACCCTCGTGCTTGAGGGTGTCAATGATGGCCTTCTGGACAGCAGTCAGGCCGGCAGTCTTACCCATGATTGCGGTTTTGAGTAATGAACCAGGCTGGGAGTTTTTAAAAGCCTCAGGAATCGTTTGCAGGTGTTTAGAGTTAATTAGTTGATTCAGATGATTAGGTTAATAGCTCGTTTAGAGAACCTTTTCATGATATGCTAATTTTTGAGATAGGAATTTTGGGTTTTCATGAGCTGTATGCCACAATCATCAATATTAAAACAATAAACGGCTTGAACTACTTCAGTTGTGTGTAATGAATGTAAAATATATGAAAGTCTAATGTTTATCAGTACATTACAGAAAATAATGAACTTCATCACAATATGCTCATTTTTTGAGAATCACCTGGTGGTGATGAGCTACATCGTAGCCACAGCTGCCCTGGGGCACTCTGACAGAGGCAAGGCTGCAGTATTCAGGCACCACCAGTCCCTCCGACCACCACCAGCACCCACACACACACACACACACATGCACACACACAGACATGCACACACACAGACACACCAGAGCCAGATTAACACTTTGTTGTACCCTGGGCAACAATATTCAAGGGCCCCATCATCACAACCCCAGGATCGCCATAATATGGTCATATACAGAATATATCAAGACATCATCAGCATCTGTATAATCTGATAAAACTGACCCACTACATTGGTGGGCGACGTATCCTCCATTTTCACAAAAATGAATAAATAAGCAACCACTTTCAAACCATCGTTTATTTAACAACTCTTATTCCCAATAGAAATGTATTGAATTGATAGAGCTATCACAGAAGAGCATAGACGACACATCAAGAAACATTTTGGTCCTCAGCTCATTTTAGGCAGAAATCACCCTGACAGGGTGACCCTGTCTCCTCAGAATTCAACAAGGCAATCAAGTTATTAGTCCAGCACAAACTATTTGAAATCTGCCAGTTATCCTTCCACAACAGTTTACAGCATTTTCATAAAGCTGGCACCTCAAAGAAAAAATTAATGAATAACATGCAGTATCACTGTTATCTGCTCATAAACATTTTGATCCTCAGCTCATTTTAACTTGTTTTAAATTAGAACAACAACATGTCACAGCACCATTAACCAGTTAAACATTTAGAAATCTGCCAATTTGTCTGAAGAAAAGACAGAAATAACCCTAAATAATGAAGTGCATGTCTGAATTTGAAATGCCTTCATTTGGCAAACACATCTTACGATGGCTTTTTTCTGGACTTTGTGCAAACTGATGTATAATATCTTCAAAATCAAGGCCACTAACAAGTTCATGCTCAATGGCTAAGAGAGAAAGTGTCTGGGGACATTGTGGTCCTCAGCTCATTTTTAATCCGTTTCAAAACAGAAAATGACCTCTCGCCCTCACAGTTAGACACAGGTAAGGTTAAAAAGGGGAAGTCCGGACTCCCTTACCGATGCAGGATACTTGGCGGCCCGGTTCTGGAAAGCTGCAGGCCCTCGGTTGGCTTCTTCCCAGAGCCGTTCCGTAACGGCGCCCCGCAGTACAGGATCCCCAGGGAGTTGAGGCGTTGAGATGCAGGGGCTGCTCCCAGACTCGACAAGCGGCTCAGGTGGCGGTGAGACTGGAGACCTGCCATCACCGCTTCCCTCAACGATCAGACTCGCTGCCTCTGGTTTGTTGCTTGAAGTTGCTGCGGGCTCTTCACACTCTGGGCTGTAAACGTAAGCTGGCGCTGGCGGCGGTGTAGAGAAGTCCTGGCTTAGGCTAGCTGAGTTGTCCTCGTCGTTGACGGAAGCCGACTTAACAGAACCATCGCCAACATTAACAGGAGTGAAGAAGTTACTTATTTTAGGTACAAACTTTAAATTTTCTGTGTTTCTGATGTCATTTTCCTTTTTTAATTTCTGCTTCGCGCTGCCACTTAGCTTCTCCATGTCTGATTTTTTTCTGTTGCAACGCCTGACGTCACGTAACCCGCTCAACGGCGTAACCTTTGACCCACCTCATGCGGACTGACCAATGAGGAGAGGGTCTTAACTTGAGGCCCTCTCTTCATTGGTCAGTGTCCGCACGAGACTGACTCTCAACTGCTCTCAACTCACGTTCAAAGTCATAGGCAGCGCAGCGTCTCTGTGCAGCGCAAAAGCCCCTGGCAATTGCCCAGTTGCCCATATGGTTAATCCAGCCTTGAGACACACACACACACATGCACACACACACACACACACACACACACACACACACAGACACGCACTCACACACACACACACACACACACACACACACAGAGAGACACACACACACACACAGGGGCGTTGTACTGGGGGGAAAAGTGGACCTGACTACCCAGGGCCCAAGAGGGGAGAGGGGCCCATGTTTCCCACGATTCCCCCCCCCCTGCCCCGTTTTTATTTAGAAAACATTGTGTCCCCTTTGTGTCAATTTGTTTCATTATATTGTTGTTTCCAACTAAATATGGGAAAATCGAACCGGACTTTATGTCAGTGTTCGTTTTCCCCAAGGGAGGAGCCCCCCCCCCCCCCCCCCCCCCCCCCCCCCCCCCCAGGAGACGTAAAATATTCCACGCAGCAGCGGCGGCAGGCTGCAAGCGGCAGCCCAGACAGGCCGGCCAGACCAGAGTAGGCTTGACTCGAGGCATTATCATGTTGCCCAAAAAGCACCAATCAGGCCGTCAGAAAAAAAACTGAGAGAAGAAAAGGAAAGAAGGCAAGAAAAGGGGCGACAGGTGTTGACCGTTTTCTTTCCAACAGGTGAACTACTTTGCTAATAATTAATTAGAATTATTACCGCGGCCGCCGCCAATAAATTCGCGGACCTCGCAGTAAAAACAGGTTCTCTCTGTGTGGATATTTCAGCTCCTTCCCACTCATGGATCAGGACAAACTTGGTATCAATGGATTCCTGGTAATCTCAGGAATGTGAAGCTGCCAGTGTCATCATGCTATACAAACACCTGAATGCAACAGACCTCAAAACCAGTCTTGTTAATCCCAGATGATGAGCTACTTTAACTCTAGTAAGGTCAAGTTGCCCACAGTGGAGGTAACTGACTTTAGGCCATAAATGATGGCCCATAATGAAAGCTGGGAAAAGGCATAGTCTAATTATTACATGAGTTCTTGTTGCAAGGTATGGAGAGCCAAAAGTGACACAATTCAATAAATAGCTAAAGCATTAATTAATTTTAGAAATGTATCATTAAATATTTTAAATATTTAATTACATGAACCATAAAAATATTTAATTCATTAAAATAAATTTATAGATATTTAATAATTTATCTCATTATTTCATGTTTGTTCATCATGATTTTGTTTTATCTGTCAACCTTGCCCATCAAAATCAGTGAGCAAGGCTCAGGTTGATAACAAACATGGCAACTTATATGTTAGAGGGTTTTTATTGACCTGGTCAGAGATATTTTAAGCCTAACAAGTAAAACAGTTGCTGACTCAGAATCAGTGGAAAAACAGGAATTTCAGGAGGAATTTCCTCACTGATAGAAAGACTGACTACAGAATATCTGTAGAAGTACGCCTGCATGTGCTTGGTCAATATGGGGTTATATACAGATGTGCTGCCTAGTGGACTTTAAAAAAACTTTTTTTCTGTAGTTGAAGGTATAGTGTTTTAGGAACATTACTAAAAAGAAGATCTTGTTTTTAAGTATACTGTAGCAGGTAAATGCATCTGGATGGCTCAATATCACTATTAAAGTTTCTCCTGTGTTCACTGGAAGAGATTTTTATTATTGTACGTTGATATTTTTATGCTTTATTAGGGAGAACACCCTGACGGCTGTAACTGTAGTATGATTTAGAGAAGTGGGGAAAGTTTTGACGGTGTTACACATTTCTACATAACACCCTGTATTGATGAAGCACTACTGCAGGGTTCCCCAATCCTGGTCCTGGAGGGCCGCTATCCAGCAGGTTTTGTGGTTTCTCTGCTCAAACACACTTGATTCAGTGGTTGAATCACCTGTGCAGCAGCTCATCAAGCTCTGCTGAAGCCTGCTAATCACTTGCTAATTGAAATCAGGTGTGTTGAAGCAGAGTTACAACTAAAACCTGCTGGATACCGGCCCTTGAGGACCAGGATTGGGGACCCCTGCACTACTGTTTTACCACAGATTCTGGGTCAGCAACTTCTGTTTTATCTGTTAGGTTTAAAATACTCACCAACTTGGAATCTTTTATAAAGGGAGCTGCCATGTTTGTTATCAGAATTAGCTCCACCCACTGACTTTGATGGGTGAGGTTGACAGAAAAAAAAATATTGATGAAGACCATGAAACAATAAATTAAATCATGAAATAATTATACATGATTTTTAAAATTAAATATTTTTATTGACACACAATCCATTAATTATTTAAGCACACTATTTTGGGCTTTATCTATTTATTGAATTGTGCCACTTTTGCCTCTCCAGTTGAATCATATTTCATTTCTTAATTTGATATTGAAAACGGACAATCTTATGATTATGTTGATAATGCAGGGATTATAAAATTTAGAGTACATTACATTCACAGACAGAACCTGGTTTATTTCATTTCATATGTATTTGACCTTTCATTATTGTAACAATATATATCAGTATTAGCAAAGCTTAACATCATGAACCCTTTAGATGCAGCAGCAGCAGGGCCCTCATTCTCTCCAGATAGCACTGAGATTTCACTTTTATTATGCTGGCATTTGTATTTGCTCAATATAGAGGTTAAACTAAGATCACGTTTATTAATGTGTCTTACAGCATGACAAAAAATGTGCACAAGAGATATTAAACAAGTGAGCATGGGGGCCCACCTAGATGACTTGTACCTAGGGCCCAGAATTTGGTGCTACGCCCCTGCACACACACATGCACACACACAGACACGCACACACACTCGCACACACACAGACACACACAAAATACACAGACCTAATACACACCTTCAGCTTACAGAAATGATGTTTAGCTGGAAACAGACAGTTTATATCTGACAAAGACGTCATTTTTTGTGATTTTTTTTCCCCACAGCTACCATTAAACTGTCCATCTGGCTATGATCCCATGTATTACCTTTAACAGTAACACTGGCATATATGAGCATTCTGATGCTGGCTCAGTTTACTGTAGAGGAATCAACATATTATGTTCTTAAAGGGGTGTTCCATTTCACATCACACCTCTAATATTTGGACTTCAAATAAAGGTTAAACGGTCAGTGGGGTTTGTGTGTGCGTGCGTGCGTGTGTGTGTGCGTGCGTGCGTGCGTGTGTGTGTGTGTGTGTGTGTGTGTGTGTGTGTGTGTGTGTGTGCGTGTGTGTGTGTGAACTCTAAACTGAACATCATTAAAGCAGACTTCTCCACACTGGCTCTGTCTAGGGTTAGGGCTCTTTCTCCTCTTCCTCAACACAAACACGCTTTTTTATACATTTTTGATCAGCTGGACATCATAGAACACACACAGATGTGATTTATATAAAAATGATGTGTTGGTGAGTTTTTTGTCCATCACAGTTTAGATCTCATCGTCGGAAGTGTGCCCTTGAATAATCTACCTCCTCCTACTTCACTACAAGAATTGGCACACTCCCGCCTCTGAGCATCAGTGGAAGGGGGAGGGAGGAGTTGGAATTCGGCCTAATTGAAAGGATTTTTCAGGCCTTCTGATGTGTGTTTGTGTAAATGTTATTAATGATTGCAACATCACACAGTGTGGATAGTTTCCTGACTGCTTCTGTTCAGAGAAATAACTTTTACAACCAAGGGGACTGATGAGCTAACGGCTAGTCTGCGTACAGCTGAGACCAAAGTAAGGTGTCACTATAAAACAGCTCCAGTGTCCTAACACGACATAGCTCTCAGACAGTGATGAAAACATAATCATGACTTCTGATTTTTGTGTTACTTCTATATAATTTAACAGGATGAAACCATGTTTTTTATTCATTTCTGTGAGAACAGGCTTGTTTTTATAACATCATTACATCGTAAAACATGGCAGTGTTTTGTTGCCTGTGAGCATCTGGTTCTGAGTTTATTATAATAAAACTTATTCAACATAAAAAGAGCCGGCCGCTTTAATAAATCCACCAGTACAGGAGAGGAGTTTGTTTTCAGTCTGATAGTTTTATTGATTTGAAGAACACAAACATAACAGCGTGTTAGTGAAGAAAACGCCATCAACACACCTGCTTGAGTCTGCCTGTGAGGCAACAGACGTCTAGGAGAGAGTTTGGATTTAAAAAGCTCTCAGTCACAGGGACCGGACATGTGGAGCACGGCAGAGACGGCTCTGAAAACTGTTCACCGAACAAAAAGGGGTGAAGGCAGAGGAAGGTGACTCGGCCCGGTCTGTTTTCAGACCTGCCACAGCCCCGAGGCGCAGACGTTTGAGTCAGAATCAGGGAAAATCACAACAAGCCCGCCCGGGGCTGATTCTGCTGTGTTGTGGATTTAAACTGTTATTTTCACAGACTGTGCTGAAGATACAGGTGATGCTTGTGCAGCAATTTGCTTCACACTAATTTGTTTTTATCTTTTTGAGGGAAGGCTTGATTTTTATACACGTGCATGATTCATGTTTTAAAAAGAAACAACAATGTGCACACAGAGAAAGCGTGTGTGTGTGAGTTCTCTGTTTCTGAGCTGCAGCATGCTATTTGATTATAGCTTATCTATGCTGCACAAAATAGCAAAATCAAATTGGACCGGGTTGGTCCTTATTGTTTACGCACAGTCCACCTGCTACACAAACAAACTACAGAATAAATTGGCACAGACGCGTGATCCCTCTCCGAGCAGCCGGAGTAAACATCTGAGCTCTTGTGTCTGAGCCGCTCCAGCTGTGGCGTCGCCTTAAAAGCTCGCTGCTTTGGGAAGAATTGTTTCACCTCTGATCTTATCTTTCTTCTAACAGTAAAATATTACAATGAAGACCCCCCCCCCAAGCCCATTTGGCAACACAGAATATTCCAGTCCTGGCTTTGTGTTATCATTGCAATCATTTCAAATTCAGAGCTGGAGAGACCTCAGCAGGCAGCGATGTCAAACGTTACGCTCAGGCAAAAACCAGACTGCAGGAGTTTAATAAGGGCTCCAACGGTGCGTTTAGGTGATGGTTAACTAATGTGACTCAAAGTCTCAACTCAGACCTATCACTGACGTAGTTTCCGTTTCCTCCGCTGGACCTCCGCTCCGTGTTTACATCTACAGGCAGATACGAACGAAAAAATGGATCATGACCACGCTGGTTTTGCTTTATACGTTCGTACCTTGGAGAACTTTTGTCTTTGGAACTATCGGTTTGTTTAGGGAATGTCTGGGTGTGTTAAAGTTACTTAGTTGATCAAATGTAAGCAGCGTGAGCGTGCAAATGCTAAGCGAGGCTAATCGCTAAGCGAGGCTAATCGCTAAGCGAGGCTAATCGCTAAGCGAGGCTAATCGCTAAGACGTCTGTAATAGTCAGTAATGTATTTTTTCTGTTTCTGTATATTGTAGTTATGGTGATAAAACATCTTAATTAAGATCTTAATTTAAGAAAAGTAAGCCTTGGGTGACGATTCTGATGCTTGTTTGCTGACTAGCTACACGTAGCTTTGTGCTATGTGGCAGACCCTCATTACACAGGGCAAATTACTAAAAATTCACAAGTTGTGCCAAATAAAACTAAAATATCTCAAAAACTAAACTTCAGATCTGTCATATTTTGGCATTTTGAGAGAGAGGAGATGAAGCCAAAGAGTTTGATGGGTAATATGTACATGGTATGTAAAAGTTGGGTCACTATAGGAGTAAAAACAATACCGATATTTTCCGATATTACATTTTAAGGCCAATATTGACCGATAATATCGGTAGACCGATAATATCGGACATCCCTAATGCATAATAAAGGTGGATTTGTTGTTGCAGCAGAATTAAAAACCGTTCTCCTCGCTGCCGCGGTAGGCTAAACCTTAGACATACTGATGAAGTGCACTAAAGTTTGCTGCATTTATTCATTCCTTTATTCCACTTCACATCAAGCACCACAACTTCCAATGAGTTGGACATTCAAAGGTCACAGACAAAGCAACAAAGTCATAATGTGAGTTGGTGTAGACTAGAACGTGCGGTCAACAAAAACCTTTAATCCCAAACTCACCCCACCATCATCCTCATTCCGGCCACCTGCTTGTGCAGCCGTAAATGACCTTGATCACCAAAGGTGACACACCCCCTCACCGAAAGTGCCAACCAAGTCAAAACATACTTGTTTGTCTCCTAAACTTGTGGACAAAAGAGGATCTTTTCAAGCCCTCAATACTTGCATGTGAAATAAAATAAGTGCACCCTTGTAGATGGTTCCATCACCCCAACATTCAGCTGTAGTTAGTTATGCCTGTGGGTGTGAGGCAGGACTCTCACCCCTCGATCACTCCGAGTACAGAACTGAGGTGGTCCTGATTCTGAAGTCACCTTGGACAATCTCTCCAAATTGATGTAGAAGCTCAGTCACATGAGCTCTTAGCTTCAGCAGTTTCCACCTCCACCTGGGTGATGGACTGTGATTATGTTGGATTAGAATGTGCTAAACGGTTAAATAAAAACAGGTTATTAAACATTTGTAGGAACTTCACAAGCATATTGATTCAAACAAGCAGGGCTGACCTTGGTGACCTGAGAAGGTAATTCAATCATTTGAATCAGGCGAGTTGGAACAGAGAAAAGAGCTAAAACATGCAAAGCTGTGGTTCTGAGGCCTTGGGTTGCTGAAAGCGTGTTTGGTTACATGGTCATTAGCAGATGTGCAGAAGAAAGAATGAAAAAACAAAAGTTCACCCGGAGGTTCGTTTTGAAATTTGTTAATTGGTTCCCTAAATAATTTCTGATGCATCATTTTCCAGGTTTGTTAGAGTTCTGCCTCTCTGACAGGACCAACACTTTCCTCCAGCTGCTGGGGGGAACGACACACACGTTAACGAGAGATTGAGTTCTGAAGTGTCTCTCAGTTAAAGTATTTAATTTCCATCATTATAGATAAAAACAGTCTTGGTTTGGAAAAATTAAACATACTTAAGGAAAATCTGCTCTATATCCAACATTTCACCACTATAACGATAAACCTTTAACCCTTTATTAACTCTTTTATTAACTCTTTTATTAACTCCTTTATTAACCCCTTTATTAACTTTTTATTAACCCCTTTATTAACTTTTTATTAACCCCTTTATTAACTTTTTATTAACTCCTTTATTAACTTTTTATTAACCCCTTTATTAACTCTTTTATTAACTTCTTTATTAACTCTTTAGCTGAGATTTTTGGATTTTCCTGTCAGACCTGATCCTTGTTTGAACTTCAAGTGTTACATTTATCTAATTCTGATGTAAAACACACATAAATAAATATAAAAGAACACATCACATATACCTGACAGCAATGTAAAAGCTTATAAAATAAAAATCCATCCATCCATCCATTTTCTGCCGCTTATCCGGAGTCGGGTCGCGGGGGCAGCAGCCTAAGGAGGGAAGCCCAGACCTCCCTCTCCCCAGCCACTTGAGCCAGCTCCTCCGGGGGAATCCCAAGGCGTTCCCTGGCCAGCAGAGAGACATAATCTCTCCAGCGTGTCTTGGGTCTTCCTTTGGGTCTCCTCCCGGTTGGACGTGCCCGGAAAACCTCAACAGGGAGGCGTTCAGGAGGCATCCTAATCAGATGCCCGAGCCACCTCAACTGGCTCCTCTCGATGTGGAGGAGCAGCGGGTCTACTCTGAGCCCCTCCCGGATGGCCGAGCTTCTCACCCTATCTCTAAGGGAGAGTCCAGCCACCCTGCGAAGAAAACTCATTTCGGCCGCTTGTGTCCGCGATCTCGTTCTTTCGGTCACTACCCAAAGCTCGTGACCATAGGTGAGGGTAGGAACGTAGATCGACCGGTAAATTGAGAGCTTCGCCTTTCGGCTCAGCTCTCTCTTCACTACGACAGACCGGTACAACGCCCGCATCACTGCAGATGCAGCACCAATCCGCCTGTCGATCTCACGCTCCACCCTTCCCTCACTCGTGAACAAGACCCGGAGATACTTAAACTCCTCCACTTGGGGCAGGACCTCGTCCCTGACCTGGAGAAGGCATTCTACCCTTTTCCGACTCAAGACCATGGTCTCGGATTTAGAGGAGCTGATTCTCATCCCAGCTGCTTCACACCCGGCTGCGAACTGCTCCAGCAAAAGCCGGAGATCACGTTCTGACGAAGCCAACAGGACCACATCATCTGCAAAAAGCAGAGACCTGATCCTTAGGCCACCAAAACGGATCCCCTCACCACCTTGACTGCACCTAGAAATCCTGTCCATAAAAGTTATGAACAGAATCGGTGACAAAGGGCAGCCTTGGCGGAGTCCAACTCTCACCGGAAACGAGCCCGACTTACTGCCGGCAATGCGGACCAAGCTCTGACACTGGTCGTACAGGGACCTAACAGCCCGTATCAAGGGGCCTGGTACCCCATACTCCCAGAGTACCCCCCACAGGGCCCCCCGAGGGACGCGGTCGAACGCCTTCTCCAAATCCACAAAACACATGTAGATTGGTTGGGCAAACTCCCACGCACCCTCCAGGAGCTGGTCCAGTGTTCCACGGCCAGGACGAAAACCGCATTGCTCCTCCTGAATCCGAGGTTCGACTATCCGACGGACCCTCCTCTCCAGAACCCCTGAATAGACCTTACCAGGGAGGCTCAGGAGTGTGATCCCCCTGTAGTTGGAACACACCCTGCGGTCCCCCTTTTTAAATAGGGGGACCACCACCCCGGTCTGCCACTCCAGTGGAACTGCCCCTGATGTCCACGCGATATTGCAGAGCCGCGTCAACCAACACAGCCCCACAACATCCAGGGCCTTAAGGAAATCCGGGCGGATCTCATCCACCCCCGGAGCCTTTGCACTGAGGAGATTTTTGACCACCTCAGTGACCTCTGCTCCAGAGATTGGAAAGCCCAACCCAAAGTCCCCAGACTCTGCTTCCACACTGGAAGACGGAGCTTCAATTCCCACCTCCGACAGAACTTTGAACGTGTCCCGGGGGAGTCAGGGGACATTGAGTCCGAATGGGCCATGTTCCGTGACTCCATTGTCGAGGCGGCTGACCGCAGCTGTGGCCGCAGGGTGGTTGGTGCCTGTCGTGGCGGCAACCCCCGAACCCGCTGGTGGACACCAGTGGTTAGGGATGCTGTCAAGCTGAAGAAAGAGTCCTATCAGGTCTTTTTGGCCTGTGGGACTCCGGAGGCAGCTGATAGGTACCGGCAGTCCAAGCGGAATGCGGCTCAGGTGGTCGCGGAGGCAAAAACCCGGGCATGGGAGGAGTTCGGTGAGACCCAGAAGGAGCTAAAATAAAAATGTAAATAATATTTTTTATATTTTTATTTCCGTAATAATATCTTTTACTTTACATTTTATTATAACCCTTCTTAATCCACAAGAGTAAAGGATGTATTTTTCTTGGTTTGGAGATTAAATGGTGACATAAAGTGATTGAATTTACATGATTTTGTTGGAGTGACTTAAACAGTTGGGACGACCACCTGAGGGACCTGAGGAAGAAGGATGGGAAAACGTGAATCTTTGCTTTTACCTGTAGACACAGTTGTGGTCTCACAGGTGGAACAGCAACATCCTGATCTGTTTTTCATTTGTTTAAACTAGGGGTGGGACTCGATTAAAAATATTAATCTAATTAATTAGAGGCTTTGTAATTAATTAATCTTGATTAATTGCATTTTAATCGTTCAAGAAAATTTGCCCCAAAGCTATTTTTTTAATTAAAAATAATGAAACAGAGAATCAAACAATAGACATGGACATTATTATTGTAAAGTCAAGCTCTTTTAATTTCTAAAAAAAACAAATGCTTTTAAATTGTATTTCAATTCAAAACAGGAACATAAAGTTGTTTTGAACTGCTGCTGGCGTAGGCTGGAGCTATTCCAGAAGCTTCACCACGCAGCCTTCTACCTCCGTCACTGATTTGTCAGTTCAGATGATTGACACCTCTTTTGGATCATTGGGGCCAATAGAATCAAGCGTTACCAAAATGAGATTGACAGCTCAGTCAGCCAATGAGACTCCTCATAACACGGACATACACAAACCAGGAAAGAGAAAAGTCCTACTGGATGTTGGAGTTTGAAGCCTGTTTTTTCTGTGAAAATTACTTTGTTTTTCATCTAAACTGTTTTGAGTGTGACACAAGAGGTAGGGCTAATAGTAAACAATAATAGAAAGTCTGGATAAAATGAACTTTTAAAGGTGAAACATCAAAGGTAAGAAACTGAGAGACATGAGAAATGAAGGCAAACACACATGAATAGGGATTTCCAATCACTCTTTTGATTGTAGTCTTAGTTGTTTGGAGCACGTAAAAAAGGTTTGCATGGTCTTGTAGCCAAGGTTCTGACGTTTTTGTAGAGATGCAGCTTGATGATATTTATTGATATTTAGGGCATGTATCTTGTTGCTAAACTTCAAATCCCCCTAATTGGGGAGCCCCGGGCTTTATTAACGTGTTATTTTTTACTAATTAATTAGCCTTTTGCCGGCCCCGCCCCCAAAACGGTTATTGTCCAATCACACATCATAACAACCGTTACTGTCTGGCAACTTCAAACAAGATGGTGAAGCTAAGCATTAGAGTAGTCGCGTCTCCTTCGTTGCGTATTGTCAGAACCTCGTCATCAAGCTCAACCAGCAGCAGCCAAGCATGAGTGCTCCCCGCCCACGGCTGGGCGGAGCTCCGCCTCCCAGACTATCCAAAAGGCTCACTCACCTCTCACTCGCTCAGTCATCGTGTGTTCTTCATGCATGAGCTCCTCCTGGTCCATGTTCCGTCTACCAGTCCCAGAGTAAACCTTACTCACGAACCAACCAGCCTAACTCCACAGCCACGCCACTTGACTCCTCCTGGTCACATCGCATCCCCGCCACCGCTCCTCGGATCCACACATCCCCGGACGCCTCCTCCTTCCGAACTCCCAACTCCTTGTTCCCTGCTACGCTTCGCTCAGTGGAGCCGACACTAATATATCCTCCACTGCATACTGTAACCCTTTTGCCTCGATCTGGATGATATTGAGGAGGAATTGCTCCAAAAAATGTCGCTGACACGCATCTGTCTACTTCTTTCCATCTCGGCAATCTGCCGAGCTAGTCAGTGTTTGACCCACTTGTTTGTCGGACTTAGCAACAGTAGCTAAGGGGGGCAGAGCTCGGCGAAAGGTCAATTAATCATAATTAACGCGTTAAATTCCCAGCACAGAGCAGAAAACACATCCAACAGGAATGAGTTCAGTATTTTCTCCATATGCAGACTCCTATGAACCAGAATGAATCAATCTACCAAACAACTGCAGGCCAGGAGCCAAACAGCTAAAGTAACACAGCAGTGAAGATCAGCTGTGAAACATTTAGATTTGATGGGGAAAAAAAGGTAAACAAGTGCGTTATCTAATTTTGTCACTGGAGTTAGAAGAGAAACATATTTTAAATGCATCGTTTTACAGTTTGACAGATGCTGTGCTCCTCTGCTGAAACTCTCCTGAGACCCGAAGCCTCATAACAGAGAAGGATGTTGAAGTGGGATGCAGCTGCACCCTGTGGGATTCTGGGAGGGGGAGTATTTTGACGATTTTTAGGTACAGTGCATACTTGTAATTTGCAGATTATGCATTGTTGTCTCTTGTCTGTTTTGGCTCTAACATGATTGTGAAGTGGAGTTTATTGTTGCACTGAAAAAAAACAACACAGAGCCTCAAGCCAAAATCCTTTAAGTGGCTTAGAAAGTGTTCAGGAGGTTGTTTTTACTCTAAGACGAGCTGCTGTGGCCGCTACAGCGTGTTTTAGAATGATTAAGTATGTGTATTTAATTAATATTCTAACAACTGTCACAGCGTCAGGCCGGGTGCCACGTTCCTCCCACAGACCCTTCACCCACTCACCATTCCTGAAACTAGCACCCTTAAACAGATGAGATGTTTGTTCCGGTGAACTGGCCCGCAGCCACTGCTGCTGGGTGCTGCAGTGAAGAGGAAAAATAATGACATGTCATCTGATAATGGCCGCACTGCTGATGAACTAGCCCTTTTAATGGATTTATAATTAATGCTTGTGTGTTGGCCGATGCCACTGATGGCTGCAGAGAGGCAGGATAATGTTCTGGAACTACAGAAGTAATTTTAGATCAGTGTGGATCAAGCCGAGGCCACGGAATCAGAGATAAGAGGTCCATTTTTACTCCACGAGAGGCGCGGCTCTGGCAGTTCCAGCTCAGACAGCCTTTTTGTTCTTTTTCTATTTCCCCTCCGTCTCTCATGCAGCTCAGTCATGACATTCCAGCTCAATACTTATCGCTTTAAGGGCAGCCTGCCATCACGGCTCCGGCTGGAGGGGTCAGTGATTCATACCTGAATGAGAATATACTCACGTAATTCGTCCACATATTCAAAAAACCTCCACGTCCAGATTCGTTACACAGCTTGACAATCGGTGGTACAAGGTTACTCTAGACTTTTCTGTCTCACAAAGGTTCTTTTAATGAGCGGGGATAAAAGGCAGAGGCAATGAAAGGCAGCTTTTTCTGTGGCCATCTGGTATCCTGTGGTAGGGAACGAGGTACAAAGGCAAACTTGACAGGTTGATTCTTTGATACAGCGAGACTTTGTCTGTTTTCATCTGCTGTAGAGTTTATTCAGATCAAGGTGAACTAGAGAGAGTATTTGTGACCTCGCACAGGAGACGAGAGAGAGTCAGGAGATTGTTTCTGGGTTTGCATCCAGGCAGGAGCAGTCATGTGACCCTGGCTTTAGCGGAGGTTCGGATCCTGTACAGGGCTGTGGGATTTTCTCCCTCACACATTTAGGCCCTGTCCACACGTAGCCGGGTATCTCCCAAAAGAAGATATTTCTCTACGATTTGGCCTGTCATCCACACAAAAACGCAGATTTACGCAAGATTTGCGTTTTCTCCATTTTCAGCGTTTCTGTGTGGACAGAAAGTTTTAGGTTTCACGTCACTGTCTCTGACATAAATGCTGACGGCCCATGTGCGACCTGTGTTTACGCTACAACATGGGTGCCCTCAGAGCTGTGCTCACGTTATCAGTCGTCCAAGCGCTTTTTGACGCCTGTTGACTTTATTCTCCAAAACTACATTTAAGAGCAATTCTACCTCCTTATCGGTCCACACAAGCAAGCTAGGCGCCATGTTTCATGTTTTGTTGAAGTTGAGCAGGAAGACGAAATGGATAGAATTCAGGGGAACTACTGCCACCTACAGGTCTGGCATGCCTATGAATGTGCTTAACAATGCACGGTAGCCTGGTCACAGTGGCGCCCCCAGGAAATTTCGATAAGGGTGGCCAGACGGGGTCAGAGAAAATTTTGGGGTGCCACACCAAATTGGTCCTTGTGGTAACTTTAGGAGAGTTTAGCCTGTGGTGATGCATTGCATGCTCCTTCATTCTTTTTTATTAAAAAACAAAATGCATCCAAAACACTTGAGAAATACAAAAATTTCAGTAAATTACATTTCAGTTATTTGAAATTGTATTTCAAAATTTATTTTAGAATTTTATTTTTTTTATTTGCCCATTGCTGTCTTCACAAAAAACTGTGGGGATATAAACTTTTTTTAAATGATGAGCAGCAGAAACATATATACATTTTTAAAAATTCTGATTCTTTATTTACTCATTAATTGTATAATTTTTTTAATATGTCTTGATTAAATAAGATGAATTTATGTTTTGAGTTAACATTAACATGATTTATTAAGAACACTGGTCTCACCTGGGGTGGCCAGCAATTTTCTAGGGGTGGCCATGGCCACCCTTTGGGGGCGCCACTGCCTGGTCAGCCATACCAATGCTTTTTTATGGGAAGCAATGGGTCTGGTAATGCTCCCATTCAAATAACCCCACCTCCTGAGAATTCTAGCCGAGCCAATCAGCGCTGAGCAGCGTACATCACACACCGCGACGCTCAGTTTCTCATAAACAAGGAAGATGGCGTCTGAAGCGGAGCTCGCTGCGGCTCTTTCCTCTGTTCTAAATGACTTGGACATGTCTTTAAAACCACAAGAATTTGCGCTAAAAGACTTTCTTCTAAAGAAAGATGTTTGTGCTGTGCTACCCACAGACGAATATACGTAGACGCCTCGTGGACTGACGCTGCAGTAGTGGCCGGCCGCCATCTTAGATGGGTCTCTATTCGCCCCCAGTGCATTCATTTCTACTGAGGAAGGTGCTTACCCAGCTAAAACACATTTTATCACGGTGTCCCCTTTACTTGCGCTAATGGAGCAACAAGTAAAAAAAGCTGGAGTTAACTTTAGTGCAGCTCAGCGTGAACAGTGAGAGAGAGATTGCTAGCAGCGCTCCTTTGACGCCATCTTTGACTACAGCTATAAAACTACAGTGTCGCACGATAAGTCATCATTTCTGCCTTTTTTCAGATTGGTTATTTTTCAGCGGGCTAGTCCCGCCCCTCATGGTGCTCGCTGCTTCTGAGTATCCAGAGTCAGGAGAGTCCGGCAGGCCAGGCTACTCATGCGTGGGATGGAGTTTTTTCTAAGAGCGTGGTGTGTGGACGCTATTTTTTGGGAGGGCGGATGTTTTTAAAACACCTGACTACGTGTGGACAAGGCCTTAGTCTGGTTTTGTTTCTTGTCCTGTAAATGTTTCAGATCACCAAACAAATTTTAATTTGAGACAAAGTAAATACAAAATTGATGGTTTCATTAAAGCTATCTAGACTAACCTATCTTGTTAGATTCAAAGATCAATTCTTTTCCCCAAAGGACCAGGTTGGACTGGGTAGCAGGTTGTTCACTAAATAAATGAAGGACCAGAATAAAATTTTTCCTGTCATGGTGACACGACCTCCACTGAAGATGTTTCTGTACTATTATGTGTAAAAACTCATTTCTTATGTGAAGTACCTCATAATGTAGCACTGAATAAAAAAAACTCCCTGTGAAGCTATGATGCCGTAAAGTCAGTAGAAAGGGTTTCAGATTTACATTACAACTCTTCAAAGTGGAAAATACCAGACTTCAGATTAAATTCAGATTTCTAACCAAAATGTGAGGACAGCTGACTGATTTTATTAATATAGACATGCAATATAGAAAATAGTTTCCTTTCATGTCCATTAAAACGTCCTCCTGGCTTCAGACGGAAGGTCTAATTAGTTTTTATTTGAAGTGAAACTTTCAGATATGAATAAACATCAGAGGTCAAACATGAAGCGTTCTGTATTTATTAGTGGGTTTTTATGAATATTTTATTTGAATTATTACCTAAACTGTGATGACACAAATTAATTAGCACTCAGACTGAATGGTCTTTGGTTTTCAGTCGTTTATTTGTTAAGGTTCAGTTAAATAGTATTTCATAAAAATATTCTTCACATTATGAAAACTTGACCTGCTTCATTCAAAAACCCACAGACATATTTTGTGTTATTAACCAAGCAACAATAAGCTGTGTAATGAATTAAGTTTGCATTTCAAATTCAGCTCCAAACCATCATCATGGAATTAAAAAATCCAACATATACTGTAATATTGTCTGATTCCAGTTTTTAAAGATGCTCTTATTTTGTCATTTATTTTAGGTGTTGAATCATTCTGAAGCCTAATCTCACACCTGGTTGTGTTTTAAAATGTCACACACCAGTGTTCTATACAGCATACCGCCAGGTCCAGGTGTCCACAGCAGCTCCTCTGCTGTGATAGCATCATCTATCGCTGTTTCCTCCATGTGACTGATTGACCCAGGAAAAAATGTATGCATGTTTCAGTCCAACCGTGTGATGCACTGAACCAGTCCACGGTGTCCCCTGTCTCCAACCCAGTAACTGTTGGAGTTAGGCACCAGCGGTGGATCGTCTGATCAGCCTAAAAGAGCACACATCATCCTTCTGTTTATTGAGCTCCAGTAACTACCCTTAGCCACATGCATGAAATTGCAGTCACTCGTGTTAGCCTGAAAAGTCCTGAATGGAACAGTTCCCATCTACTTCACCCCTCTTGCCAAGGCTGACGTCACAATTCGGTCACTCCGGTCATCAAAGGACTGTTGGCTAGCAATGCTAACACCATACTAAAGACAATCAGACTCTTTTTCTGTTCCATTCCACGATGATGGAATGACTTACATTTTCCTATTAATCTAGGATGCCACATGCTCTTCTGAATGACTGTGGCCTCTGGCCTGAAGCCGATGTCAAACGGTGCCCAACCTTTGTTTGGACCTTTACCAGCTACACCCTCCAGTTGGTGGCCACTGCCCATCAGCTTCAGGCCTCCAGCCCTCATCCTTGCTTTTATGCCAAAGCCAACCAGAGGCTCTTTCTTCTGCCTCTCCAATCCTGCACGCTGCTATCTTACGCTCTTTGCCTGATACTTTGAGCGTAGTGAATGTTGACCATTCAGACTTTGCAGGGAACCTTCTACCCACCTCCCTTGGAAACAGTCATGTTTGCCACCCCTTCTCTCTGCCGAAGGTATTTCGACCCTTTCCTCTCGTGGGCCTCAATGCAGCCCTCCTCCTATGGAGCAGTCACTTCCACAAGGATGAATTTCTTTGGCTGCATTGACCAGATGACACTGTCTGGCCTTAAGCAGGTCTGGACAATTGGAGGGAAAATCATCTTCCTGCTTAGGTTAGCAGCAACCATCACCCATTGTTGTGCTCCCTGCAGGATATTTGCTCTGGTGTTTCTCGCCAAAGATACCTGCTCCCCTGCCCTAACAAACTGCAATGGTAATGGGTGTGGCTTGTATGTTTGTGATTTTCTGGCCTCCTCAAAGATATCCACCATTACACTGAGCATCTGGACATGCCTTCACCTATACCTCCCCTGGGAAAGGGCTGTTTGAGATCCAACCAGGTTGTGGCAAGTGAGCCTCTCTTCCCACTCAATTTGCAGAGTGGGCCTTCCCTCAAGGCCCACCTCTCCAGGTTTACTCCTGTCGGAAGCGAGTCTTACACAGGAAACTTACAGAACGGCTCCACCCTTCAGAGTTTGGTTCGTGTGGCCCTCCTCTTTGGGAGGTCCCAGCTGGTCCATGTACCTTGGGTTGCTAGATAGCCTTTGCCTTCCATGTCTCTTCCACTTGATTACACACTTCAGTCCGAACCAACTTTCTCCTTTGCAGCACATTTGCCTTCCCCCACTGGGTGAACAGGGAGGTGCCTGTGCCGACCAGTGCAGACATTGTCAATTATAGGTGCGTTTCCTTTATGGGAACTTCAGGGTAAGTTTACAGGAAGTTCCCGACATGCGCTTGTCTCCACTTGACCGGGCCGGCCGAATGGCCGTTTTCTGGGCCGTTTTCCGGAACCTTCTGAGTACCTGATCAGGGGTAGGTACTTGGAATGGCCCGATGGAGTCGCTGAGCGGAACCTTTGGTTAACTCATGCTGATTGGTTGTAACTCAGTAGGAAATGACATCAACAGACGTTCTCCAAAACAACCGGCAGTAGTAAAATTGGAAGAGTTGCTAGTGAAGCAGAATGGAAGCAAACGGAATAAGTGATCGTGTTTAAAATTAAATTCCCGACACCGGAATCCCCCCATATCGCCTTAATTCACGGGGCTTTGTTGTCTCACAGAGCGCTGTAAAAACTGAGCTTCTGGTCTTTGAACGCCACATTTTACATCACGCAGCTGCTCTCGTCCTCTGAATGGATTCAATTATGATAAACTTCAACAGAATAAATGCTTTTAATGTTATTAATGTTACTGTGGACGCTTTCTGGCGCTGATCAGTGACATCACTCACTGCTGAAGCAGTCGTGATATGCTGACGTCTGTGCAAAGTCCTGAAAGAGCTGAATTTGAATGGAGACACAACAGTTGAGAGGACTGGGACATCGAATCTCTCGATCTTTTCCCCATCCCAGAATTTACCCTGAAGTTCCTGCAAATGAAAACACACCTAATGTTCCTCAACTCAAGGGAACGTTCCGAGTGTTAGTAGAACACGGACATCCTTGTCAGTCTTCATAAAACTGTTGAAGACCCAGGTCTTCAGAGCGTATCACCTACCCTATCACCTTCTCTGCACTTCCCTTGCGCTCTATTTCTACCCAGTTACCCCCGTCACCTCTGACAAAGCCTGACTGTCCACCCCTCTAGAGGCTTGATTTAGCTTTGATAGTGACCACATTTTTACATCCTCATTTATGTCACTTTTGACAAAAGGTCTGCCAAATCCAAAAGTGTGAATATAAACAACTCTGCCACCTGTTGTTGTAAACTGGGAACTACAATGTCCCTAAAATGTGAACTCTGAAGTTTTTACACTTTAAAACAATGAAAACGTATCTGCTCAAAAATGTTTTACCTGTGTGATCAAAGCAAGCATCTACTAAACATGTATTAGGTTTTGGATCAAATGAACACAAATCATGATAAACAATCTGGTGGGCCCAGTCTGGATGATGTTTTTTTGCCACATTTAGAAAAAGCCACAACCCAAATCTTACACACTGTCTGCTTTGTATTTATTTTGCACTTAATTCCATCTTCAGCGCTGTCACATGATGTCTCTGACATGTCACATGTCTTTGAAACATGACACCTAGCTCATACTCTGTGGCTGAAAAGGTGACGGATGTGCATGTTATCCTGTCTCATCCGTGTTTGATGACTGAAACGAGGAGCGTCGGCCCCGGTCAGAGAAACTCTGAGTAGTTTTTCCTGTGTTGTCAGCAGAATCCCATCCCAACTTCCCAAACATCTAAGAGAATATGTATATTTCATCTGCATGTCTTTCCACTTTTTCAGAATTTAAACTAGATGGTTGCATCACCTGACTTCCTCAAAACAGCTGAAAGGTTCATCACAGTTTGACTGACAGAAGATGCCTCTAAAGCAGTGACACCAGCTCATGAAGTCAAATGGAATCCTTAAGCAGTGTGATGATGATGAGGAAAGAGTCTCACTCCATCAGCATGCCCACAGTCTGAGTTTTAAAAACACATTTCTTGTGTGTCTGCCCCTTTTCTCACCTTTTAGGCAGTCATCAATCATCTTCAGCTTGTTTTCTATCCACCGTCACAGAGACGTTCAAGATGCTCCCACGGAGATCTTTTCTAGGACGAACTCCCTCTTATAGATCAAAGAGATTGCAGCGGTGCTTTGGCCCGATAGCAAGTTTAAGAATCACAGTTATTTCTGCTTTTCCCTCATGATGAACAAGAGGAACAAACAAGCAGGGAACAGATCCATATTTAGACCTTCAAACACGTCTCAATGAGCAATATTCCTTTTATTTTGCTTGAAACTCTTATTCGTGTGTTTCATGTTAGCTCTTTATTCTTTTTGGAGGCACAAGAATGTGTCTTCAACCTTGAAATTAAAGATTTCCGCGGCTCTGACTAAACACTGGACGTTTTTCCCTCCTCCCTTGTTATTGTGATTTCAGACAGGATTAAATTGAAAGCACACGCGTGAAACTCAGTAATTGAGATGAACACAACGGTCTCATGACTAGCAGTTCCTGTTTCTTTCTTCTCAATTTTAAAATTCGACCTTTATTGAGCTTCAGGTTTGATTTATGTTATTTACTGACTTGAGTGACCAGAATGCTACAGCAACCTGCTACACAAACTGCTTTGGGGGCATTTCCATTAGAACCTTTTGGGCAACGGTGGCTCAGCGGTTAGGAGTTTGTGGCTCTGTCCGTGTCCGTGGCACTTGGGCAAGGCACTTCACCCTTCTTGCCTGCTGGCAGAGGTGGAAAATAACAAATTACATTTATTTGCGTAACTGAGTAGCTTTTTGTGTATTTATTCTTTTTTAGGTCGTTTTTAAAGGTGACCTAGAACCTAAACCAACATGTTCCTTGTTGTGGTTGAATAAAGACAGCTTGGGTGGTCAACAGTAGCATGCCAAAGAGTCAAAGCCGTGTGTGACCTACTTTTTATGTAAATTAGAAAGTTGAAAAAGGCGAGAGAAAAACTTCTGTTCTGAGAAAACCTTCCTTAACACGTCACTAGGGGGAGCCACGCCTCCTCACACCTGCATGTCTCCAGTGTCTGAGGCCTTCTGGGGAAACCAACCAATCAGCAAGCAGCTCATTATCATATTCATGTCCTGGTCCAGTGGGAGGGGCTAACAGCTCTTTTCACAGCAAGGCTGGTTTAGGGGGTTTAGAATGGCCTGTATCAGAGCTCCTGGGACAGATGAAAGCCTAAAGAACATTTCTGATGCTTTTTAGAGGCTCACAACTGTTTTAGATTGTTCATTAACTGCATTCTAGCTCCTCTTTAAAGTCTGTACTTGTTGCTGCCTTTAACTTTGTGCTCGCTCTTTTTTTTTAAAGAAATGACTTGTCCAACCAGATCTTCTGTCTCTTCCCTGTCCTCTCAGTCCTGTTCATCATGGTTCTGCTTCTGCTGGAGGTTTCGCCCTATTTAAAGTAGGGATGCACCGATTGATTGGTAATCGGCCGATATTGGTAAAAAAACACGTGATTGGCAACTCCTTTCAGAGCCGATCATACCAGCCGATCACCTGTCACTCATATTTTGCGGCCGACAGAGAACCTGCGTGTGGATGCAGCATCACACCACCCTCGCCTGCATGCACACGGCGGCAAATATGTAAAACTAACTTTTACTCCGTCTGTGAGAGTGATGTAAACGAGCGGGGGAAGCTCTTTAAAATGCAACAACACAGCAAATTTAATAGGACTTTGAAAGAGCAAACTCTGGGGGAGTGAGGTGAGATTTCACGTCTCCCTGTAGAAATGAAAAGACACTCGGAGTCGGAGCAGCAGCAGTCAGACACAGCTGCACTAAACCACTCGTCTGTGTGAGCGTGACCGTCCGATAAATGGGCAACTAACCTGAAAAGTAATTAAAGTCATCATGTTAGACGAGCAACCTTTCTCTGTGGTGGATGACGCCGAGTTCCGCTCGCTAGCATCCGCTACGGGAAAAAAATAAATAAATAAAGCTATTAACGTAACGACTCTGACTCTCTCAGGCCACTCGTTTAGGGGTCTTTTATTCAGGCTACTGTCGGCCGTAACCCACGGCTTACAACTTCTCAATTTATCCACAGAACAGTTCAGAATAACATAACAGCCGCCGACCTGGAACCGGAAACAGCAACCTTTTCTAGCAGCTGAACTGCCCTTCAAAATAAAACTAACACATAACATTACTCTTATATCATTACGGCAACTGTTATGATGGTGCTGGTGGTGGTGATGATGATGATGATGATGATGATAATGATGGTGGTGATGATGATGATAAAAATAATAATATAATAAAAAAATAATAATAAATCTCACAACACACAAATTTGAGGGTTTTTTTTTTTGCTTTCTTGCACTATTTAAGCTACACTAAAGCTGAGTCCAAGTTGTCTCTAAGAGTCTGTAGAGTGTTAAATATTGCACATGGCCTCAGCCTGCAATAAAACAGTGGTCAATGATACTTTCTCATCTCCTACTTTTTATACTAATAATACAATGGCAATGTTGCGTACATGAGAAAACAATATTGAAGAATTTATGGATTTGATGCTGTGATCGGTAATATCGGGATCGGCAGATACTGCTTTTGGTGATCGGCCCTCAAAATCCTGATCGGTGCCTCTCTAACTTAAAAACAGTTTTCCTGTCCACTGTTGCCGTCCTATCATGCTGCTCAGGATGGGGGTTGCTGTTTCCTATAGAGGACAATTTTCACTGACTGACATTGAATAATCTACCTAATTTTATTACAAATAATTATAAACAGCAAACAGCTGTCTTTGATCTGAACCTGATATGAGCTGAACTTGTAGATATTGTGTATTAGCTGCTATGTAAAAAAAAAAAACTAAGCTGATGAGTGAATTTAGATTCTAAATCCTAACCAAGGTAACTTTGTCATTTTCTTTTTAATTTATAATCTAAATTGAATTTGTGTGCATTTTAATTGTGCTGTTGTGTTGATTTTATTGTTCTTGCCATTCTTGCTAAATGGAAAGCACATTGAATTGCCTCTGTGTATGAAATGTGCTATAGAAATAAAGCTGCCTTGCCTGCAAAGTATGAAAGAATGAATCCTGAAGAAAGTAAATTAGAACCAAAGAAGTGAAATACAGTAACTATCTCAGCTCAAGTTGCATGTTTACTGGTCTTCTCACCATCTTCATGCTCCAGGTTCCTTACAACAACTCTTTATAGGTAAACATTCCTGACTGACAGGTACATTATCTGTTGTTGGTGAATAATTTTCCAGCGCCCGGTGCTTCAGGAACAAACGGAAACCAAGACCTTGTGCAAAGATCCCAAGAGCTTAAACAATGTCTGACGCATGAATGAAAAGGAATAAAAACAAGATATCATTCAGCTGTCTGTGAGTGACAGAATGCATAGAAAGGTTAGAAAGTTGTTTTGTTTTTTAATAAAGTTAACCCATGAAAACTATCGATAGTAAAATGTGTCAACTGATTCTTTCTGATGAAGACAGTTTTCACCTAATTAAAATATTAGAGCACGAAAAGTAAGAGCTTAAAGATGGAATCAGATCAGGAAGTGAGACTCAGCCTTTAGTTTTCTGAGAGGAAACAAGCTTTAGTGGAAAATTAGGGACAAATATTAAAACTCACCATGAAGAATTAATTACCAATGAGTTAATTTAGATAAACCTGAAGAATCTGCGTGAGCATCGCTAGCTCAGAGCAAAAGTTTAGCTTTAAGATGAAAAGTACATTTTTACTGACAACTTAAATTGCTGTGCAAGTGTTATTGACAGAGTGTCTTGCTTATCAGCTGTCAGAAAGTCCAGGCAGAAAAAAAATCTGGTGTACTGTAAACTGATTTAGATTTAAAGCTGACCTATTGATCGTCTCTCTCAGCTTGTCAGTGAGTGATGTGACTGCATTTTGAAGCAGATCTGGTCCTCATTGACAGCAAACACCTGAATTATTTATTCATTACACGACTGTTTCTCTGACACTCAGTTTGAACCACCGACTGATTCACTTTGCCAAAAAGACACAAGAATCAGAAGACGTACGGCAAACACACTGACATTTTTAGAGTGAGTGGTCGGAGCAAGTCTTAAATTAAATACAGTTAAAGCAGCAATCCGGAGTTTTCCCTTTCAGGAATTATGTATGATTTTTCAGAACTCCGTAAAAGTGATTGTCTTATCATGTAGTGTGATATAATGTAAGCAATATGTCTTTTTTTTTTTTTTGCTAAGCCCGCCCCCTGCCCCATAAAATCCATGCAATAGGAAACTGAGCGTTGACCAGAACTAACCAATAGAGTTAGACTGCTGCTTACGTGCTTCAAATTTAAGGAAGTACCTCGGCTGATGCAGCGTTGATGAACTTTTCACGGACAAGTAAGTCTTTAAAATATAAATATATGAAAACACAACATGACATGAGAATAATAATTGTAAAATAATGTGTTTTAGCTCTGTTTGTCGGCTACAGAAGCACATTCATAAACAAGAAACGTGCAGTCGCCACCTTAAATTACCGAGTCCACCGACTGTTGGTGTGATACGCTTGTCAGCCACTAGATGGTGCCATCAGATAAAAGAAATACTCCGGAGAGCTACTTTAACTCATTCACCGCCATTGACGACTTTAGTAAAAAAATGCAATTGACGACTTTAGTCGTCAATTGCATTTTTTTACGGGGCGGGCGTCGGAGCGAGCCCCCGCACCGTGAGAACAAACATCAAGTGTCTAAAGCGGATCTTCATCTGTGTATGTCACACGTCACATGATCAGGAAGCAGAAAATCAGAATTAGGAGATCGTTTTGGACGCTGCAGTGAAAAAAAGTGATGCACCAACCGGAAATGCTGCAGCTCATGCTTCAACAACAGATTGTGGAAGAACGAATGACGCTAGAAATACGGTGATTCTTCCTGATGTAAGAAGTGAGTCTACTAGAGCACAATGTTCTGTGACTCTTCAAAAAACAGTAAAAACGCTCAAAAACGCTGGCAGTCAGAGGCTTTCTGATCAGAACACGGCTGGTAGTGAATGAGTTAATATCAGAGGCTGTACCTTTCCCTGCCTTTAAATCAGCTAATTTTAGGTCAAATGTAGGATAAAGATGAAGGTTTCCTGACAGATTTCACACTGAGCTTAGTTTGTGATTATTACCACAAAGATGCTTTAGATATCTTATTTCCTGTTTTCCAGTAAAAGTTGTTTTTGGGAGGTTGAAAGTAATTGCATCACACGGTGAACTTCCCTCAACTGTTTCATAAAAATACATAAGCAGAGTAAAAAGAACACAGAAGGATGCACACGTCAGTAATTCCTGAGTGAGCTCCTTTAAATGGCTCTGTTGGTCAGTCTGAGTTAAACCACCCACCACTGTGTTCTTTTACCCTTGACTTAAAACAGCTAAGACAGCATCCTGAAGACAAATGAGGCTAACCGCTGGCACAGATTGAAAGGTATTGTTTAATCTTTGCCTCAGATAAAATCTAAGTTGCTTAATTAGGCCAAAACTCGCCTCTTTCTACCACGGGGAAGATGGTGTGTTGATGCGTCTCAACAAGGACACAAACCGAGGGGCATGGTTATTAGACTAATCTGCATAAATATGCTTCAATTTAAAATGTTGTTTGGAAAGTACAAAGTGGAGGCAACACTCATTAGCAGTTTTGCATGGTGGCAGTGGTTCAGAATGTAGAGAGAACGTCGGTGAATTAGAAAACCTGGAACAGAAGATTTCTTGTTTGATGCCTCATTTGACGAGTTCTGATAGAGACCTGTAATTAGAGCAGATACTAAAACTAACATCACCCCCTCAGGTTTCTCACTGAGCATGCTCCATATCTGCTTTGGGTTTCTTTACTCCTGAACCCCCAACATGTTTTGGCCTCAGGACCAATCACAGTGATATCACATTTCCATACAGCATAAGTGGGGATCTGTGAAATTAGCTCTGTGCTGCTAATTTAGTGATTTTTGTCACACGTATTCAGACCCAGTAAGCAACTCCTAAATTCCCAAACTACAACATGCATCTAATCTCGTGACCTTTGTTGGTGTTATTGGAGACTCTGGGACACTCTCATGTGAAGTAGCAGGTGCTGCTGTGGGCCCTTCTTCTCTGTCCCATAGCACTCATAGGTGGCCCAATTCTCCTCCCAGCATCAGTCTGAGAAGGAAACGATAACGTCTCCAACTCAAGAAGGTCAGTTGAACTGCACAATAATAATAATACATTTCATTTATAATGCACTTTACATTACAGAAGAATCTCAAAGTGCTCCAGAGTATGAGATAAAACAATCCCTAAAAGAAGAAAAAAATCCACAAAAAAACATAAGTAGATCATAAAAAAGGCTCTAGAAAGCCTTATTAAACAAATATGTCTTAAGACCTTTTTTGAAAACCTCCACAGATTGTGGAGCCCTCAGAGACTCTGGAAAAGAATTCCACAGTCGAGGGGCCGCTGCCTTGAAGGATCTGTCTCCCATAGTGGAGAGTTTTGTCCGTGGTTGGTGCAGGCAGTGTGCAGAGGTGGTAGAGCGGAGGTTTCTTGTGGCGGTGTGTGGGGAGAGAGGTTCGCTCAGAAAGGCAGGGGCAGTTCCATAGATGCACTGGTGAGTGAGAAGGCAAATTTTGTACTGATTTCGGTATTGAATGGGCAGCCAATGGAGGGATCTCAGGACAGGAGTGATATGGTCATATTTGCGCCTCCTCGTCAGGACCCGGGCACCAGAGTTCTGGATATGCTGGAGCTTCTGTAGGCTCTTGCTAGGAGTCCCAATGAGGAGGGCATTGCAACAGTCCAACCTGAGAGACACAAGAGAGAAACTGGCTGATCCTAGACTGTGTTAGGGTTAAAAGCAATGACTGCATGTATAATATGGACATGCCTTCTGCACTGTCACCCCCTGGGTTTCTGATTCTTGGCTGCGTCACACATCTCGTCACTCCTGGAAAATACAAAAAAGGAACTGAGAGTGGGGCTGTGAGGGTGGAGGCGGATGATTGACACCAAACAGACTCTCAGACGATATAGCTATGAGCTAACCAAAGCTAACAAAGGTTGGTGGGTGCTTTTAGCCAGAACACCCTGGTTGATCAACTCTTCTACCATCTGCCTAACTTTTAATGTGAGGCTGAGGCTGAGGCCTTCCCCAGAGCAAGCAGAGCAGCAAGCTGCTAGCATTTCATTTAAAGTTTTAATTACATCTAAATGGAGTTATGAAAAAGTTCAACCCCCTCAGAGTTTTCATGACTATAAACTTGAACTGGGCAGCAGTAGCTTAGGGGGTAGAGCAGGTTGTCTAGTAATCGGATGGTTGCAGGATTGATCCCAGCTCCCTGCAGGGAATCTTGCTGTTGTGTCCATGCCTGCTGGTGGTGGTCGGCGAGACCAGTGGTGCCTGTGTGCGGCTGCCTCACTGTCAGCGTGTGAATGTGTGTGTGAATGGGTGAATGACTGTAGTGTTTTTTTAACCAGGCTGTAAACATGTTTAAGTCTGTGGTGAAGTTGGCATTTTTAACATGGGAGTCTCAGAATTTCAGAATCTCAGAGGAACTTAGCAGAGGGCAACTATTTCATTTCTAGCCCTTCACAAATTGACGTTCTAGTTCATAGTGTTACTTCCTCTTTACGTGTGGCATTAGACAATGTTGCCCCTTTAAAAAAGAAGGTCATTAAGCACAGGAAGTTGGCTCCCTGGTTTAATTCTGAACTGCGAACTTTAAAACAAACCTCTAGAAAATTGGAGAGAACATGGCGCTCTACACACCGGGAAGAGTTCTACTTATCCTGGAAAAATAGTCTAGTGCTTTATAAAAATAAGCTTCGACAAGCTAGAACTGCATATTATTCGTCACTAATTGAGGAGAATAAGAATAATCCTAAATTTCTTTTCAGTACAGTTGCTAAACTTACACAGAATCATAGCTCTGAGCCAGCTATTCCCTTAGCCTTCAGCAGCAACGACTTTATGGAATTCTTCACTAATAAAATAG